>JAHZNI010001877.1:0-14728 GCA_027744415.1 Seira ritae | reverse complement strand
ATCAAAAGAACTCTCGATAATTGTCAGTCTAATAAAGGCAAAATACCATTTATAATCCGCTGGATTGCCTTGAAACGTATTTCTCTGCCAGGGATTGGGATTTTAGCGAGTAAGCCAAAGGAGCCAAAGCTATGTACGTACATACACATATTTAGCTTCTCGCATTTTCTGCTGACTTTACAGTGGCACAAAAACCACTGAAGTTGGAGCAGTGAGTGAGCAGTAAGCAGTATTTTCGAGTGATGTGAACCAACTCTCTTTTCATTTCTGTTCTAGAATTTAAACAGTGCAGAAGCTGTATGAGAAACCTCGCGTCACTTTTTCTTCTTGAATGCTTCAGTACCTAAACGTCAAACAAGTGCAGTTCTCGAGTCTTTTCTTCCCAGTGATCTGAAAAAAATATAATCAAAATCTTTACTCAATTCATCTCTATCGAACTAAAGACGTATGTCCCGACCACAGCCAAGGATTTTTTACAATAAAAAGCGACTAAAAGTAAGTAACTTAAGAGGTTTGCATTGCATGATGCAAAATGCAAAATATAACAATTTTTTCATTTTTAATTATTGTGGAATCTGGAATTATGCCGCAAAAACACATCACCCTGTCTCCGGTTACATATAGCCTTTTTATCAGCTTCTTTCTTCGTGAATTTGGCAAAGGATTATGTTTTAGTAACTATCTACTTCTTATCTACACTTTATCTCCCATCGTACGACGTAGTCAGAATTGGCGGATAAAAGGTTTCATCTTACAAACAAAGCAAAGTCTTCGCCCTTTCGTTTAAAAAAAACCAGCGAATTCGTCATGTAATACAAGGATATAAGAGAAAGAGAAATGCAATCCTAATCTGCCAAAAGTACATTTCTTATTCCAAGCCCAAAATTAATCTATCCGGGGCAAATTCATAGAAAAGATCACATTAAAAATGCATTGTATTGGGAATGTTGTGGCCAATGAAAGTATGAGGATGAAAGATGTCAAGAAACTAACCTCTGCAGAGCAAACAAAAGATGTCTCATCTCATCATCTTTCACTTACTTCATTCCGTTTCTGGAGATGTCTTCGTTGTTTCGCTGACACAAAGTCTGAGATGCATGGTCTTTATGATAATGAAATCACACGGTTTTTGCGCTTTATCTTCTCTTTCACTTCATCTGAATTTATGATTAAATATTATGCAGGGTTTTAGACTATATTTCTTACAAGACTTTTTTTATATCCAGTTCTGGTCGGACACGAACGTTTATTAAAACATGTATATTCCGTCTCTGCAGAATTCAATTACATAACAATCAAGTACCACGATACAGTTTCACCACCCTCATGTATATGTGAAAAGAATCTACTTAGGACTATCATCGATATTTCTTAGGTAGTTTTATGTGCTGAAGCTTAGTTAGAATTGAAATTTGATCATCCCAAATTGAAGTTTTTTTATGTGAATAATATTCCCAGAATAGCTACCCTCGGTTGGGCAAGTTCATGATCAAGCATGCGGAGAGGAGATGATCTCCAGAGAAAATCTCATTGTGTTTCATTTTATTCATAATAAAGACTCATGAAGACAAGTTTCATGAAAACCAATACTCTTACCTTCTTCGCAAGAAAACTCTTTTCCTACTTCAGAGAATGACATTTTATTACCAATCAATATTTTAATATGCATTCAAATACACCTTGAACGTGCTCCTTCGGCATTTAGGAAAAGAAATATATTTTTTACGTTTTTAGTGATGCAATGCAACATACCTATACGTATTAGGTACCTCCGTATCTAGCGTTTTGCGTGGCCGACAAATGTAGAAATCATAAAATGTAAAGTGCATAACATAACAACAAGTTTTTCCAATTATGATTCTAAAATTTAACCCCGTCATCTCTCTTCCATTTTTTCCAGGTATTGGCAATGAAAATTAGAGTTGCGGCCTTGACTCCTCCGTGACGTATTATGTATATCTTGTGAGACGACCTCAACCTGTGAATTCTTCATTTGAACTGTCCCTCTTCTCTCGTGAGTGAAAGTGGATTTTTAACATTACCCTTCAAAAGTTCCAGTGAGACAAACCAGAAACTTTCTGGCTCTGGTTTATTCATTCCGTTCATTGCAAAGGAATGTGTCAAATCCCAAGAGTTTTTGGAATCGATTGTATTTTAGGTGTTCGTATTGTTGCAGTTCGTTCACAGTACATTTCCATTATTCCACGAAAAAAAGTATTGAAAATCTGGCCCAGTGCTTAATGAAAAGAGAAGACGAGACAATTGAAAACATAAAACATTGCCATTGCTTGAAAAGTTTTTGTACTACCTTGACTAGTTGACATAAAATAAAATGGGCTATGCTCATGTTCACCGCAACATTTCAAAGCCAAGAAGACTAGAAACATTTTCCAAGAACGTCTTCATTGGCCTGAACATAATTTTTGTTGTGTTTGGCTTCATCCTCTTTGTTTACGGATGCGGAGGAACCCACAGAAACCGCGACTCCTACACATTCTTGACTGAAAATGGAGGCGATATTTTTCAATTCACTTCAAATATTTTAATTGGGATTGGTGTTATCCTCGCCTTCGTAGGTCTGTGGGGCTTGTGTGGACTCACTAGTTATTTCATAGCTTATCTATACATCTTCCTTTTGATTCTCATGGCATTTGTGGATATCACGCTTGGAATTTACTCTTCATCCATCGAGCAAAACGCGAAGATCAATGTTGAACATAATTTAATAAGATCATTGAAGCAATTAAAAGACAATACACAAAGCACTGAGCCAGGTACAGTGGCAATTAGGGAGGGGTGGGACGCTCTACAAACAGAGTTGAAGTGTTGTGGAATATATGAGTACAGTGATTGGTATCTTCCCGCCTATGAGTCAAGTTCCAATAATTCAAGTGGAAATGGAAGTCAGTACGGGGTGAATAGCGAAGATCTCATGAGAATCCCTCATTCCTGCTTTAAAAACGGAGATGATGGCATGGCGGATAACGACTTCACCAATCCCGTAGATCCTGAAGTCATCCTGGAGAACGTTTATGATAACGGATGTCTGGAGAAAACAGTGGTTGATTTGGACATTGA
This sequence comes from Seira ritae, assembly GCA_027744415.1. Lineage (NCBI taxonomy): Eukaryota > Metazoa > Arthropoda > Collembola > Entomobryomorpha > Entomobryidae > Seira > Seira ritae. Next base: position 11,650 of record JAHZNI010001877.1, on the reverse strand, counting down.
CAGAATGCAAAGAGTCGGAATACTACTGGCCGTGTCCAAAATATTAGCCGTGATATGCGCAGTGGTTGTAACTTGCTACATGAGGGATGACAAGGATGCTATGTATGTATAGCAAGTTTAACTAATATAATATATTTACTTAATAATTAATTTTATGTAAAATACTTGTTGACTTGCGATTAAGTTAATGTGCGTAATTGAATTATCTCGTAAATTAATAGTCCTAGTACGATGAAAGCAATAAATCTCGCAATGTCGCAATGCAATCTAAATAATCTCGACTGTGATATTACATTGTTACAAACCTTGAATTGTATCTTTATGATTATATAATTAAGTCGCTGACTTTTTAACGGAGACCCTAGACAATGTTACTTCGTTTGAGCATCTTATTTTTGTTTTTCTTTTTAATTGAATATTTTTACCTCTACCTGTAGTAATAAAAAAGAAACAATTCTCTGGTCGCTTTTTTTACTGACATAGATGACGTGAAAGTTAAATGAAAGATAGAGAAACACAATGATCATCATCACATTAGCTCTTGGATTTTGCATATCGAGCCTGAGCAGTCTCATTTTCAATGTACTACATGAAGGGATGCATGGATTTAACATGTCTTCTTCTAAAAATGACTTCTTATTGTTGAGTTTATCTACATTCTCAGACTTAGACTTTGGCAAGTAAACATGTTTACAAGGCATGATTAGTAAGTGTCTGGACTAGATACATATCTGAATTTTTTAAAGTTGGGAATTTTCCAGCAAAATAAAATTCTGCCTTCTGCATGCCCACTTTAATAGAATTGGCTGAAAATGATGAAGTGAAAGATGTGCTGAGCGTATTGCAGTAGTTAATGATTCCACTGACCTTCGCACTTTCTGGATCTGCTAGGATTAATTTTCCACGGGCAATTTAGTTTTATGTCGATTCCATTTCCATTACGTATACGATCGTTTAGGGTTTTAATGTATACCGTTGCGGATTTCCTTTCTATTAGATTACTTGCTCATTTATTACCATCATTTTGACCATTTCAAGCAATAACGATAAAAAATCAAGCTTACGTAACATTAATTAATCGCTTCTTTATTAAAGAAATAGATCAAGTAAATATATTGGCGAAGATTGAAGATGAAAAATAAAATTGTTTAAATCGTTTTAAGAGGCATGAGAAAACACTTTTAAACCAAGAGGTAGCAAGCCTTAATATCTGTAGTTCAAGTTCGTTTAACTTGTTTTACCATGCAGAATCTTAATGAAAATGCGCACAATAAAAAAATTAAGCATCGAATGGGACCCAAGTAAATTTTTCCAACACAAATTACCGCAGATGATTGACATTTATGAAGTTCATGCTGATGCTGTCCATACGTTCGTTCAATCAATAAATTTGCGATGATTGAATACTGAATGCAACATGACAATACGAGGCGAGTAGCCAAATTAAACAAGGACCACGTAATTAGTTGAGACTCCGTCATCATCCTGATCGATTAAGCTTTTCATTTATAGACCCAGTTTTGGAGTTAGGTAGTTTCTAGCGATTATCTTATCCAACAGAAATATCTGCGACTATCCGCATACCTACCACTAAAAGCAATTACATATGATATGTATATTTTAGGATTTTTAAGTACATATTATTTAAAACTGATTGCCGATTTCAGTTTTTAGTCCTGGGAGCATGAATGATAAATGAAAAGCCTTTTATGTTGTTTTACATAATATATTTATATAATGATAGGATTCATACGATTGATGCACTTTTCTCGAAGTAGGAGAACTGACTGGTCAAGTTCGTTCAATTCAGGATTCAAAATCTTAATCAAAACATACAAGGCTTGCTATGATGTTTTGGAATCTACTTATGCAACTTCCTGGAAGGTCTTTTTAGAGTAAATGTTCTGCAGTTCTGCCTTGTCAAAAAGACTGTTATCACCTTCTGCGATTTATAGTCTATCAAATAAATGCATTCACAGATTTATAGGTTTGTTTGCGAGTTTGTTAAAATTGATACATTTGTTTTTATGCAGGCGATTGAACCCTCATCGAAATTGTTTCACTGATAGTACTTTAAATGTCTAAGATGTTACTTTTATTTTAATTTCGTCATGTCATAAAAACTTTCCCTTTTGCGTCAGTACTTTTCAATCAAGTGCTTTAATCTCATCATTCTCTCCACAGCGCTTGAAGAAACTCTGGATCTTGTAACATCCAAATTGCCATCAGGATGATAGTCTACAGCCGTCGGCATGCTCTCCAGGATGGACATTATAACTAAAAAGTACAGAACACATTGCATATCTATTTAAACCGCATCATTGATCCTTGAATGAAAATAACTTAGCCTCAGCCAATTTGAAAGAAAGAATGAAATGAAGGAACTAACTTTTAAAAACGTGAACTAATTCTGCTACAGTTTCTCTGTGATCCTTGAACCAGCACAAATGGGCATTCATCCACGATAATCCATTATGTTTCAAGAGATCCAAGACTACAAGAGGAGTCGCCACCAAAAAGTTTAAAATTGAATTCCACATTGTGACCACAATCTTCGAAATCTGTTGAAGACTCAAGGAAAATCCGAGGTAGATTTGTAGGGTTCTAAAGAATCCGAAGCACATCTAAAAACAAAGGCATATATGTATTTTCCAAAACAAGTTAAAATGGGATATTCCCTTTACGATTACCAAAACGATTCTATTTTCTCCCAGATGGACGGCAATATCTGGAATCGAAGAGATTCGGAAAAGCAGGCGGTACATAATGACTTCTGTTCTAAGGTAGACGAAAGTGATTGAGCCTAAGGAAAGCATGAAGTTGCTCAGTCGAATAATCTCTCGACGTAATTCTTTCTACAATTGAAGAGCAATATAAATTGACTACAAATAGCAGCAATGAAAATTAAAAACACTTAACCCATTACTAATTTTACCCCATATGTCCGCTTCTCTTGTGAAAGCAGAGCCGTCATGATTTGGAACACGAAAGCAGCCAAGACCTCTGGAATCCTTTTGCTGTCAGGGTAGGAATAAATCAATCTGTTGAGTGCCAGAAAAATTTGCACTTCCAATTCCTCATTTAACCTTTCATTTGGCGGGACAACATGCTCCATAAAATACTGCAGGCAATTCAAGGACCAGAAAGCAAAGTAAGGGTCAGAATGCCGCAGGTTCTTGAGAACATTAATCATTTGAATAGTTATAGAATCAGTATGAGCTTTAATGAACTGAAATTGGCTAAGCGATCGTAAGTTGTGGAGTTGATTTTGAAGTGTACGTGGCATATCTTGGTTTCTCTGAAATTAGAATATACATTTTTTAAAAAAACTTCCAAGAATTACTTGATTGAGTCATAAACCCGCACTGATTTAAACGTACCTTGATAGACTCAAAAATCATCTCATCTCTACTTTCTCCAGCTACTATACAAGCCGGTAAATTTTCTAGGGAGTAGTCATCCGGGGTAAAGGAATATAAACCAAGAAACTTAAAAGGATTCTTTTGTCGACGTTCCAAAGCCGGGATTCTGCCATTTGCCAGCTCATCTTCAACCCTGCACACTTCTACTAAGTTAGTTCCGGAGACATTGAGATGCTCCAAGTTAGGGAGGGAAGTTATGAGCTTCTCTAATGTCTGTCTCGGATTCTCAAATTTCCCACATGGACTTTTCGGATAATCTTGGTCGATACCACAGGAAATATCTAATACGCTACGAAAATAATAAAAACAGTCAGTAAAGCGTTGCATATTCTTCACATAAAAAATCAAATCACGGATAAAGACCGACGATCAAATCTACCTGAGTTTTTCCAGCTCGACAATGTCATCGATCACACCTACAACATTTGTGTTTCTCAAAATAAGTCTTTCTAAATTCTTGGCGGATTTCAATGTCTTCAGCCTCTTTACCCAAGGGCACCAACTTAGGTCAAGATATCTCAAGTTTGGCATAACATTTTCCAGAAGGTTGTCATAATAAGTGCTCCTGAAGTGTCCACAAACGCGTTGCAAAACCTTTCGCGGTCGCCAGTCGACAACAAGAACCTCTAATTTGGCACATCGGAGTGGAATCAAGAGATCATTTGTTATCAATGCGTACAGTCTTTCGGTTTCATTAACATGGTGCCAAAACGTTTTTGGGAATCCGTGGCATCCTCGAAGATCGAGATGAGTCAGTGATGCTTTGTTTGCCTTAACTAAATCCTGGATCAATTCAAGGTCAGCTCGCTTTGAATTTTCAAGATGGAGTTTATGCAACGGCATGGCATGAGGAACCTGTAATGAGGAAATGAGAAATAATATCGAGGAAAAAGGTGAATGACACGTGATGTATTTTGTTTTGCGCATTCAATTTCTCATTGTCATTATCATATTTTATTTACGTAAAATCTATTCCATTGCCTCAAAGCCCAATAAAATGTAATCATTAATCAGTAACAAAATGATAAGAGAAATGCGAAAACACTTACAATATACTCATTCCCATACTCTGCCACTAGTTCTCACTTTGTTTAATAAAAATGGATAGTTTATGATAATAATAATCAAATCCCAAATAATATACCACTTTGTCAACAACCCAGTTCAAATAATTAATAAAAACATGACAAACAAGGGCATCGCACGTTCCGAGTTTCACAGTTCTAATGCGTGTAATTTGACATGTTATTTTTCTCTTTTCATCTTTATCATTTCGACGAATTCTCTCTGTCACTTTGTCCGGTAAAAAACGATACTAACGGTAAGAAGCGACAACCACAAAGTACAAATCGATGTCTAGGTTGACAGTATATGTAAGTCAAATCAAAACATTGTAATACATATCATGCATATCATCATAGCCCTACAACCCAAAGCTGCTACAATGTTTTTTTAAAAGAAATTTCCGACACACGCATCAAAATTGGGATTTTCTTCAAAATATTCTGGTATGATTCGTCTACCATGATCCTGATAGCCAATTTAAAAAATTGTGAACAATTTTACCTGATTGAAGAAATGGAGAACGCGATTCACATCATCAGACGCAGTCCGCTTAATGCAAAAATCGAAAAGCTCTTGTGACAAGTTTAAAGGAAGACCAGTTCCGTCCTGACTTTTGATTAGAAGTTGCGGTTTTAAAACACAATCACTCGATCCTAGGATATATTCCGACACTTTTTCCAGACACAAGTCTTTTAACTTTGAGGGGACTTTATTTGAAGCCATGTTATGACTTCAAACTAAAATTGCTAAAATACACTTGAAAATGAAAATATTATTTATAAAATTACATAACACGTAAAGCCTTCTCAACTTCACGTTCACAATGCAGAGAGAAGTGAAGCCGAGTTAATGTGCAGAGAGATGAGATGAGTAACACTTCACATGACATAGAGAACAACACGTTCGCCAATGAATGAATCATCCTCTGTCAGCAATAAAGGTCGAACTTTAGGGTAACAAATAAAATTCAATCCGTAAGCCCTAACTCTAACTCTAACTCACCGTCACCTCTCATATCACTCACATCATCTATTCTAAATGCATGCAAATGATCATGAGTATACGGAATGAATGCCTTCACCGCTTCAGCAGTCTCTACATAAATGGCTTAAAAGTTGATTATCATTGCCATTGCCACTGTTAGTACTTGGTAATCTTTTCCAATTGTTTTCCCTATTCCCTATCTCTTGTCATATAGCATTATTGTAATAGCATCGTCAAATAAGCTGTAAATACCAAATTTAAAAATTGGTTCTTTGCTAGCTTCAGAATTTTTTTTTAACTTTTTTTCATGTTTTGGTTTCGAATAACGATAGATCACACCCGTCGTCAAATCGTCTGTCTTGGATGGGCAATTAAAAATTTTTATTTGACTGGAAAAACAATTACATGAACAAAGGACGGATATTTACAGACAAATATTGAAGTTTATCCCCAACACACAAGTGCGAATAATGTTTGACTTGTCTTCTCTCCAATAATAGGTTATAGCGAAGATAAAAGTGCATTCAAAATTCTGTAAAAAAAAACATAAAACCTCATTGCTATTACAAGGCAAATATATTTTTCCAAACGAGAACTCTAAAGAGTAATTGAAGTGCAAAATTGAAAAATACAAGTGCACCGATAATTGAAGTAGGAAAATCATCGACATATAAAAGTTTAATGCATTTTTAGTCATCTAACAATATTTAATCATTTGCTTTACCTGGTTCTTTGTCTTTTGTTTGGGTGGATGGGAATGAGTTTGCATGGAATAACGAGAAAAGAAGTGGCGTACGATAGCTTCGTTTATTGATTTCATTTTTACGATAGACTAGACTAGACTGCTGTGTATGCATTGGAATTCATTTTAAATAATGGAGGTGAACTGTGTTTTATTAAATGATTTATGCTTACGACTTCCAAAATTAGACGGGGAAATTGAAATTACAATGTTGTTCTGGCGAATCTAATCATGTGTTGGTAAAATATTTTGCTAGCATTCCATTTACTGATTTTATCTTATAGAATGTCTGTCTGGACTTAAGTTGAGCTTTGTCCATCTGCCCCGCACGATTGGAACGGTTCATTCTTCATGGGTTGTGACGCTGTTGTCCGAGGAGTCACTACTGCTGCTATCGTCGTCATCTTCTACGATAAGAAATGAATTTGATCATAAAATATTATTATACTCAGGACCTCCAAATACAAAATGATAACCTGTTAACTGTTGATTTCGTCAACTTACCGAAACTTGGTCGCAGAGACACGAAAATCCTCATAGCTTTGATGTACGTAAAAAGTGTATTAAAATAAACAGCCTTTGCTACGGAGGCAGTTAGGATTCCCCATATGAGGACATAGGCAGCCGCATGCTCGAACCTCTCCTTCTCCCAACTTCGCGTCAGATCTATATGCTCAGGCTCCTGCAGACCAAGCTTAGCGAGGTAATTCGTGTCCAGCTTGAGCCAGGTTATTACAGTTCTCATATAAATGTATGACGATCCTTCTCCGAGATAATGGGGTTTCATTTCCTTATCTTGGGTCATCAGTTCTATCGTCATGCTAAGACTTACAAGGCATATGATGACAATGCAGCTATTAATCAGGTCTCGAAACTATCAAAGTGGAAAATTACAAATTAGAGTAGGTCTTGTTTTAAATTGACTGATTTTATGTTTCAAGCCATTGAAGCACCTTTAAGAGCGTGACATAAAATTCATCAAAGACAAAGAGACTTTTCCAAAAGTTTGCCTCTCCAAATACTGCAAACGACCCGTAGAGTATACCTGTCGTAAAAATCACACCGCTAACCAACTCCCACCTGGGAGAAAGCAGAAACTGTGTGGCACAGCTACCAGCGAGATACGTCCCAAGAAGTGGTACAAGACTTGAGAAGACAATGATATCTAAAAACTAAGTTGAAGATTCATACATTCCTAAGTATAAAATTGAAAGGTAGAAAAAAAGGTTTCCTTGTTGCATTAAATAGTCTTTACCAATGTGGACATAACACGCCAAACAGCCTGGGCCCCCGTCATCCTTTTGTGCTGCGGGAGGATGGAAGTTATTGACCTACCCATTTTTCCTCAAGTGTGTGACCAACCCGCACTTTCACTTATTGGTTCATTGATGGTTCTATGAACTTTTTGGTGGTTCAATGGTTCTGTGATGGTTGATTCTAATGATAATAATGCCGGAGAGTGAAAGCCAAGGCCTGCGTTTGAGTTTGAGTCTAATTTTCCACCGTAGAGTCCATGCTATTCACCAAAAGTGAGATGTGATAGACAAGCATGCTGATGGCAATATGTCATTGTCACAAAAAAAATTCCACGACCTTCACTCACTGTTACCACAGCGCAGGGTTGCGTTTTCAAAAATTATATTTTTTGTAGGGTAGAGCGGACGCATCGCAAGCACAAACACTTAATATGTAATTTATTTTTAAATACATTGTTACAAAAGCTGTCATTTAATTGTGCTGTGGCATGGGCCATGCAACAGCACAATTCATGCCGCATGGCATGAAGAATCTAAGCACTAGCACGCTGCGCTGTGTATCGAGAATAAATAATACATATATTGTGGTGAACGCCTTACAAAAAGGAAAATTGAATCATCCTTGATGAATATTTGAACGATACAGGAAATAAATAAATCTTATTTAATTTACATACAAAGAATAGTTTTCTCTCATTGATTAGGGCTTTAGTTAACATCAGAACTTGAACTTGGCATATATTATCCTAAATGATTATGCGGGTTTGCATTATCAAAAATTCATATCTTATTGATTAAATTAATAATAATAACAAGTGTGCATTGCAGGATAATATTTGCATTTCCTTGCCAAAGTCATCTCCTAGTCTTATCCTCCTTACCTTTGCCTCATTTTGAACTTCTTTATATTTTTGCGAGTCTCTGCGAAACGAATTCGGTTGGAAATGTGAATGTGATTGATAGAATTGAGGAAAATGGTATTTCATGATTCATACATGTTCATAACTTACGCTTGTTGACTTGATGTGTTTGCTGAATCCTTCTAAAGTAGAATTCCAGACGTTCATGAGGGTCTGCTGTCATATCGTAAATATCTCTGATTGACCAAGACGGATGTAGATCTTCATCACTATCTGCTTCTGGGTCTTCCCATTCCTTAATTTGTGGGATGTATTCAATCTCTTTCGTTTCTGAAGTCATTCTCTCGATAATACTAAAGAACTCATTTAGAATCCTACAACTGAATTGTACGAATCTAGTGTCACCCATTTCATCCACATATAATGACTGTACCGATACCCATCGGTGGGATCCTCCTCAAATTTATTTCCAATGATGGGCAGAGTCCTCCATTTAAAATGCTTTTTAAAAAATTAGGTAGATTCCTTGGACAAGGACAATGAGGAAGGTCAGCATGTTCCATAATATATTGTGGAAATCATTCATGTGGTCTAGGAAAGCAGCAGTCCTGTTTTGCGCATCGCGGAGCCGATTCAAACGATGCTTGTTGCAATTTTTCATACAGACATCCGGAACACAGATGAAATCTCCAGTGTTCTCACCAACTTCCCCAATGTTAACATCATGGCACAATTCTAGCAACTCACCGACATCATTTCCATCGTATAAGTTTTCGTTTAACTCGATCTTATCTTCCTCGTCGTGACCGTGGCAGTCGGCCTTTTTGACAATATATGTCAAGGAAAAAATTATCAGAATTGAATGAAACCCGCGCCCATCCATCTTTCTTAATTGTATGAGCTTCATTATAAGTTCCCTACATTTTACCTCGAGGCCAAGATTAGAGGAATGTTTCTCGAACTCTGGATTTGAACGTGATATCAAGAATAAGTACAAAGTCCCCAACTAAATACTGTGGTAACTGTAGTGAATCCTCCAATTGTATTGTTTTACAAATCCCGGATGCACCAAGAAATGGGGTCTGATTATGACTCGATCTATTGGTTTTAAATTATATTTTGCTGAATTCAAAAATTCTACCCCTGCAACTTTTATAAACAGCGTTATATCATCATCATCACCTCTACCACGATTTTAAAATTATCTAGTTGCCTATTGCATCTTTAACATATTTTTTTGAATAGCAGTAGTATCGTACAGCCGTAAATCGCCGGTAGGTACACATGCATTTGGAAACTAATAGCTCGTCCTCCTCGGTCCGGATTTCTTCATTATCCATAATGAATCCAAAACAGTACAAAAAGTTCTCTCAAACAAAAGCCGTCTGCTGTGTAGTTTCTTCAATGGTAAGTATTTGAGGAATTAGCAATCATTGTCCGCAATGTTCTCGGTAAAAGCTCAATGATATAATTTAGACAAATTCAAATTTTCAGATATCTGATATCGTAATTTACACAAGTCTATTACCATTTTTTGGCACATTTCTTGCTGGAGTCTGGGCGAGACACAATATTATTTCTCCAATAACCGAAGTGGTCTTATGCGTTCTCTTCACGTTCGTGCTATTATATATGGCTTTCTGCATGTTTGGCGAAGCATCTTTTTGGAGACATCTATTCGTTTTTGATGAATTTTATTGTAGACTTTTACAGGTATACCTTGAAATGAAAAGTACTACATATTATATTTCATGATTATTTCAAGCACATTGATTATTGAAAAATTTTGCTTTGTTTGGCTTGGATTTTAGATAAGAGACATAATAAATATCTGTACAATAATTATCTCCCTTATTTGCCTCGGGTCTGCTGTGGAGTTGATGGTTCAAGACAAGGAAATGAAAGGAAAGCATCTTGGTGAAGGAGCAGGGTATGTATTTTTAATGACAATATGCACGGGATTCAATATCGACATGAGCCTTCTATCTAAGTTTGGAATGAAATTACCACATAAGGGAACAATGTTAGATCCTAATTTTGGAGAAAATGAGAGGTCTTTTGAATTACATTTTCGATTAAAAATGACATTTATTTTGTAATTATTATTATCATTTTTTCATTTTGCAGATTCGTTCATGGAGCTACTTATATACTCTACTGGGCAGTGCTGACTGCATGTATTGCCAAATTACTGTATTTTAACACACTTTTCACCTACATTAGGGCCATGCGACTTTTCGTTTCTCTTCGACCATCATTCGGAAGGAAAAGAATTAGAACTTAAAGTTGATACTCAACTTGTATCACATTGATTTCATGTAATATACTGTAAAATAACAGACTTTTATGATGATAGTAAAATGATTATGCATCTGCGGATAGCTAAAATAATAACTCGCATGAAGTCAATCTAGGTATAGAATAATCTTGGTATGTTGTCTTCATTTTTCATGATGAGTTGACACCCAACATTAGAGGGTATCAATAAAGGGAAAAGGCATTATTATTCCTCTTTGTATGAATTCTGCATGCAAAGTAAACTGCTTCCTTTCTTAACAAGAAAAGTTTTCATCAATTTGTTGAAACTGTTTCAAAGAAAAGTTTTCTTTTGAGTTAAAATAATTCGAAACATTCCGCAACCAAATATACACATTAAAAGTATAATACAAAATCATAGCATACAATAAAGCCAGTCTTCGGCAACCCCCTACGCGGTTGCAAAAACTTCGTCTCACAAAATAGCACTGCGTGCACTGCTTTATTAAGTAGCAAAGCTACTTTATGTGTTGGGGTTTTTTCTCCTTTTTCCGTAATTTTTTCGTGTTTGTCCAACAGAGCTAAAACGAAACACTTTTTTGGAAAATAATTTGGGTCGATGTATCTCATCTTTTTGCGCGCTACAGGTTTTATCAATTCAACTAAATATATCTAATACCGTTCCCAAGTTACAGGTCAATCTTTGTGGTCATCTGGCTTTCCCATATCAAAACCCATAAGAAAATCTCTCAAATGGAATCGACTTTACAGTTTACAGCCACAATGATTTGTTTTGAGATGCGGTTTAAACAGGGAGACTCCTCAGGTCTTTTAAATGCACCTTGGGAAATTTCGATTGCTTGTGGTGTTGCTACCTTTGCGCGTGAATGAATGCGAATCATGGTGAACCAGGAAAAAAAAGGCCCGTCCTAACGGACGGAAAAATTTAAAATAGTTGCTAAATTAAATGGCTGGATCTTCGGCAATGGTTGCTTAAAATTGGAAAAAATGAAGATAAAAGAAAGTAAAGAAAAAAATGCTGAATAGGGAGATGAAGAAGGACGA
>JAHZNI010001876.1:0-42893 GCA_027744415.1 Seira ritae | reverse complement strand
GACGTCCATTTTTGGGCGAATTGCGAATGAAAGAAAAACACACGATACTCGTGAATAAAACATAATATGGATTGAATCGAACTCGAACCGTTTTTGTGCCCAGGGACTTCATCTCAGGAACAATTCTGTAACAATTAGCATGAGTAAGAAAAGAGAAGGGCAACCTTTCGAGGTAATAAATAGTAAATCGTATAGATAGTATAATAATATTCTTGAATTTAAATGAGCTAACTAATCCGACGTCCTAATTCCTTGACTTGACAGTTCGCAGTTTGATCACACAGTAGGACACGCTCCTCTCAAAATGATTAAAAATGTCATTCATTTCTTCAGACACAGATTCAATGGAGATAGGTCATGTTTCTATTGCGCAAGTAATGGATAACTAAAGGTGATCAGGATTACAAACTATCACATTACAATTACAATACTTGGTGTGAAAGAGTATTTATGAATGAATGTGCTTACTTACTATTCCATTTTAGTTTTTGAACTGCTTTATGGTACCTACATAGGAATCTATTTTAAGATTAGAATCTATACCAATACTAATGCATAAAATTATTGGGAAGAAATTTGTTTGAGATAATAATTACTGTCAGCTCTTTCCTTTTATCGCGTATTTGCCTATTATGCACTTTACAAAATGCCGATACGTTAGAAAAGGAAAGCCTGAATTAAAATCTTCGTCTCAAGAGTGTGCACAATAAGCTGGATTCTCCTTCATTCCTAGGAATTATTTATGCAAATGCACTTTTGTTTTCAGCCACTCATTTTCCAATCCTTCTTTGTGAAAAACTAGGTGTGGTGCTAGAAAATGATTTAGAGAATATGTGAGAATATGTGTGATTAGAGAGAAATGATTTAGAGTAAGCGTCGATAAATATGTATGTACATAATATGCTTGTAAGCAAATTTTTCTAAAAGAAAAATTTCATCAGCTAATTCCAAAGCCAAACGTTGACACCACCAAGATGAATGACTTTTGGTCAATCCATCCGGACAAACTGTTCCTTCTTCCCTTTAGGGTTCGAGTGTACAAAATGTTTTTGTACAATCTCTCAGACAATGCAACAATACCAAATATGGAGCACACATGCAATCACCGTCTTCTGTAATTTTGATTGCTGTGATTATCGTAATGTTTTTGTGATTGTCATTCTTTCATAATTGGAAGCATTGTCATCGCATATTTAGAGAAGAGGTAGGTGTGAAACCTGCAACGCCTTTGACCCTAAAGGAACATCCGTCGACGACGATGACTGCGACTGTGGTTTCGTTCTTTACTGCGTACGTCATGAAGAAGATAATATGCAATTCTATGCTTTAAAGAGGAAGTTGGAGAGGTGAATATACATATGTAATAGAACATGTGTCCTTTGCACTTGATTGCCGTCATTACTAATGCTTGGAGAGAAAATGCAAATTCTACCTGTTGCAGCATTTTGTTTAATGATCTCTGTTGTGCATATAGTTTTATGACATTGATGAAGAGAAATGATCTCACGAAAACAATGCAAAATGTCTACATACATGCATCGTTTGGTGTATTAGAAGATGGTTTGAAAAGCTCACTAGATGCGGAGATGATCCTGCTTAGTAATTAGCTTGACAAGGTGATGAAGATTAAACGAAGCTATAGAAGTTCGAACTAATTGCAATGAATTACACCATGAATTAATGATCTATTCTTGCATAATATTATGCTTAGGTATGTAAAAATTGCCGAAAGTAGCCAAAGCCCCATTGGACTGCCCACGGCTTCGACAATCAAATACTTACTTGGTTTCATGAACCCCAGTGGACTGCTCAATATTATGCATAGAGTGATGTAGTGACGTTGACTAATATGCAGTATTCAAAATATTAATGTGCAAATAAATTACAAGACTTTAATTTTCATAATAGTCCACTACTAAATTTAATTGATAAGCATAAGATGCCTTTTCCTGAAAATGTACTTTGTATTTTATTGGACTGTACGACTGTACAAGTGTGCCGTAATATATTTTCCCCAGCAAGTCAGAGTAAAAACCATTAGGAATTGCACAAAAAAAAGGAATTCAAGAAGTTTGATTGAAGCTTTTACTCTTTATTAGCTTCACAGAAACAAGGAAATAGTTTCAAATAATCAAAGCAGAAAAAAACTGTTTAAGAGAAAAATGGGATGGACACTCCTTGCCACTCAGAGAGGAAAGATAGCTCCAATAGTCTTGATTCTAGTGATTAAGAACCTAAAATGTAGGAATCCTATATTTGGACGAAGCACGAGAGATGCTTTTTTCTCTTCTTATCTCATCATCACCATCATTATCTTTGAAATAGAAGAAATGATGAGAAAAGTAAGATGGAAAGAATAGAAGTTGAAAAACTCTTATTTTTGCTAATGGTCGTCATCAATCAGTTCTCTTGGACTCTGAGGGTATATGATTGCGATCCGGTAGGCATGTTTGGAAAAAAAGAAAATCTTTTGGATAAGCTCTTCTGCGACACACGCTCTGCGCTTCCTAATGTATTTTCGTAGCATGTTGGCAAATGTCCTATTAAAAGAAAGGCGAGAGTGATAGTGATATCCACACAGAAAAAAGCGTACTTAAGCCTGCTTTTAAAAATACAGAAAAAATGTATTTGCTTGAAAAAATGGCTAGTGTTCCGACTCATTCAGTTAGCGAATAAAGAAGGAAGGCTAGAAAAAAGCTACTACTGCTGATACTTTTACTTGAAGCCAACTAAAACTTTTGTGCTAAGCATCTTACATTGCCGACATTAATCATCATCATCCAGAGCAAAAACGTTTACTGCTGCACGTACCCTCTCTCTCTCATCTAATCTTAAAGCTTGATTTTCACATCTTTTAGTTCTCTTCTCACTAAAGTAAAAGAAATGATGTAACTTTTTTTCTCTGTGCATTACAGAAGAGAAAAAAAATTTTTTTCTTATTTTGAGTGTGACAGCAGTCTACCGTTTCATAAGAAAAAGCAGATTGAATAAGTTAAGTTAGAGGGATCAGCCTTTCTCACTTTTGGTACGATTTTTTAACAACTTTCTTCATTCATTATACTCGTCTAGAAGAATGGCTTCCTACTATTAAGCTCAACATGCGATGCGATGATGCTTTTGACTTTGTAAGAAGAAAAGCTTTCAACATTTTACCACAGAAATTTTTTTTTCTCATTGCATTATCATCTTTGTCACTATCACCACCACCAGTTAGAAAACATAGAATGTATGTAGTTCTATACACTTACTCTCCTTTTGTGAATGCGTAAACTAAAGTGAATGTAATGGAACGGGTAATGTCCCTATACTTTTATTTAATGAGAATGAAAAGCAGTTTACTCAAACCGGTAAAAAAATCTTCTTTTGCAAAGAAAATTATTAGGTAAGTTTTATTGCCGCTCCACAATCATAATACTCAAGCTATCTTTCTATTGTCGCGAAAGATTGCAACAACCTTTCGGAAGAATACATTTTTTAAGATAATGAATACAGACGATGGGACGGATCCCATAATGAAGGAATGTGTCTTGAGGCATTAGGTCGCGCTTGCATTCGCATTAATAATTTTCATTGACACACTATACATATTTCCTATAATAGTTTGCAGCAATTTTCAGAAACCGTTTCTGTTGTAATATCAGGTAACATTACATTTATCAGTTCCGAACGCGGTTTTGCCATTAATATGCACACAATTCATTGAAAAGAAGTAGTGGTTGGATTGGATTTAAGATGAGGCCATATTACATGCAAGTTGTCCTTGATAGAGGCGTTCCTTCTTCCAAGATCCAATATGTACACAAAAAAAGTTGTTTTCAGCTCAGGTGTCACTGTCACCCACTGCTATATACTATTTCATTTCTATTAACGATGATGCAGGTTGCAAAAAAATTACCTAGTGAAATATGGGAATAGCGTATTTCATTTTTTCCGCCTATGACTGACAAGCCTCGTCTCGTCTCCTTCTTGGCTGTCTCGTAAATTCGATCTTTCGCAGGTCGATCTATAGGAAAAGGAGTAACTTTTTTACTGGTGAATATTGGCTGACGACAAGAATATTATGAATGTGAACTGCCTGGTTTTCTCTCTCGTCATACGAGACGATCATGTAGAAGATGATACATATATCTATCTTGTCGCCAAGAAATTCCTTGTTATTCGAGATCAAATGGAATTTGCAAAAATGGTTGCAGCCTTGAGAAGCATGCATACACACACCAAAGATTCATAATATTATTCATATTGCATGGATCATGAAAAAAGAGCGAAATACATGTCAAGGGTAAAACGTACAAAATGAATGATATCATAATAAGCTTACTCCTTTTTTCTGGACTCGTCTTATAAAGAAGTGCAAAAAAATTACTCGAGAACGTACTCAACAGAAAGTGGGAAAATGTGTTTCGCTTTTTGCATACTGTATCAGATTACAGACTTTGTAGAAGAGAGAGAGAAATCCTTATGCCTAGTTCTTTTCTGCCCACACGCTGACTGAACAGCATAACAATAGCTATATATACTACCTACAATCGTCATCTTCATCACATCTCCACTGTCAATACTCATTATTTTTATGGATTTTTGCACGATTTTTAACCAAATACGTGAAACTTGTTCTATAACTTCTGTGACTGAAAAGGGGTGACAGGCATTCAAGAAAATCATGTTGTTGACATGAATGGGTTTACGTCAAGAAGAAATGAATTCAAGTAGTAGCTAGGTCTATTCTCTACGCTTTAGCGGAATGAACCAATCTGTTGCTTTTATGGAATTTTCAATTACTTTTCTGCATAACCATATTATTCCTGCCTGACTGCTGATACGATTCACGATGAGTTATTGTAGGCTTTACAATGCTGAGCTAGAAAAATATACAATTTTCTTTCTATTTTTTGCTTGGGCGACGAGGGGATGATAAAAATCTAATGGAAAAGCGAATATAGGACTTTGTTGTTGGAGATTTTTTTGGGTTGACCTTTTTCTAGAAATGACGGGATGACATGAAAGCAGTAGGGAAATGATGTTTTTTTCTCATTGTTATTCGATATAATATACTACTTTCTTCAACTGCATAACACTACATTAAACATTAAGTAGACGGGGGAGACAAGCTCGAACGAATTGAAAATAAACAAGAGTAGGCAGGCATAGTAAATGGTGCATAATGCACCATTTCATTTCAGGAACTTTCTCGAAATGGCACACAATGCATACAGTCCTGTCCTATCCTGATCCTAGGCTGAATTACAGCAACGTGAAAGTATGTACATATGCATGTATTAAGGTTAAGAAAGAGAAAGTACTAACATGTCTATTTTTAATAGAAAAATATGCTACCTGCATTAGAAACGGAAACGATTCCATCTGTTTTAGCGCAAAGGAAATCCATTTTTCTGCTCTTAATCTCAAAAGACTTCTGAATACATGAATTTGATCAATATTTTATCTTTCTAACTTTCAGCTTAAGTCAAAACGTAATGTAAGGCTAGGGTGCTGGGAAAGAAAGCAGCGAATTCGTAAAACCGACGACCGACCCTGAGATACACCAAATGCTTTCACTGGAAAATAGAGGATTATCTACTAAACTTAAGCTACAACAACAGAAAATATTTTTATTGCAGACGAAATTGATAAATGATAAGAAGCAATTACCAATCTATTCAGTGAATATTGTTGACTCATTTATGACCAAAAAGTAGCGGAATTTTTTAGGATGCCAATTTTTTTAAAAGGGTTTTGAACAATCCCATATAAAAAGGTAGGCATTTTTGAAGCTGAAGCAGCATGTCGTATTCCGAGAAAAAGAAACAATATTTTCTCCGCTTCTATTCCCATAACAATTTCTACGACTGATCTTTTCTCTAGAACAATTCGGATTGTGTTATATGATTTTGATAACGAGAAAAATACGTCTGTAGACATCACCGTCACCTGCCTCCATTTAAAGAAATAAAAGTGCCATTATGATCACACGGGAAAGCCTTAGAAACAGTAATAGATATTACCGCGGAGCTCCTTGTAAATGACATTTTCACGTTGTTATTATTTCTCGGATAATGCTTATGCTTGTGCTTAGAAAACGGGAATTGAACCATACTGTAATGTAAATTAGATTCTTACCCCTTCATCTACATTTCTGTCAAGTGGAGAGAAAAAAGTCATCCCATTTTCCACAAGACCGACATGTTATTACACTTATTGTATTATGAGAGAGACGTGTGAAAATTCAGGATTGAAAGTGGTTCAAATTGTGAGATGGGTTTTGTTTATCTTTCGGTGAAGCCCATCATCCATCTTCAGCCCATCTAGAGAACGTAGACTAGGCAGACTCTCGTTTTCTTTATCCCTTTTGCCACGACGACGGGGAGGGAGTAAAGAAAAACATGAAAAGACGCTTTCTTGGATCTTTTCGCAGAAAACAGACATGACATTTTTTTGCAACACCCAAGCATACCTCTAGAGTGGAAAATAAGATTCAAAACCTAAATTCCATGTTTTTAAGAAGTCTGTGCGGAGGTAGACGTACGTTCCTTTTCACATAATTTCTGTGTTATTGCTTTCGCAACACTTGTTCTGTTTTTCCTTGAGGCCATATGAATAATTTTGATGATAAACACACCACTTTTTTTGGCTGTACATGGCATGGTGGGGTTGCTGCTGAAGATACTTTATAGATTCAGGTAGCTTGACACTACTATGTCCTCCGGATACTCGTTTTATGTCTCCAGGCCATATATGTTTGCGAATTGGTTCCGCTTCCAAAACAACTCGGGAATCAAGTGACGCAAATGCTTAATATGTTGCGTTCACTTATAAATAATCCATGTCAACTTTCTGAAAGGGAAGTTTAAAGAAGAATTTAAATCCCAACGCCAAACGCACCAACAACACATCAATCTTCGCCCTTTCTTTACATCAAAAACCATTTTTTACGCCTTTTTGGTGTTCTGCGATGCAGTATTCAAACAGGTATAGTATGCATACTTGCATTGGTAGGTTCGACTTCGAATTATGATGATGGTGATCATGATCATGATGAAAGACTGAAAGCATTTATTCCACATGTCCTCGTAACTTTGATGAAGTTTTTACATCGCAGCAGACGTCCTCTGTAAAAGGCAATCTAGGGCTAGGTATAGAATTTGATAGTGACTCACTTTCAGATTGAATTGAGCGAGGGATGACCAAAGACCAAACTGAAGAGGCCAAATGCTAGGTATGATGTGCAACCGCATCATCAAAATAATCTGCTTCGCCACAAAATTGCACGTATAAACCTATCAGGGCTAGACAAAAATCACTTTTCAGTGGCTTTTTAAAATATCGTTTTCCCTTTCGGAATCACTCTCAAATTCAAGTTTACTGAATGTGAGTAGGTAAGTGCTCCAGTTTCGGCTGATATGCGCCGCGGTATGTGATCCTTGGTCGAGGTTTAATGTCATGTGGCCGCGATTGTTTGGCCATCATCGCATCGCAATCGCATCGGGCTGAGGGTGGAATTTCGTTTTAATACAAGGTCACGTTAAGTTGAAACTGATTATTGATCTTGATTTACATATTGGTATGGCTCTATCTTCCACGAGAAAAATATAAAGGGGGACACGTGGGTAGTTTTTTATCTGCTGTCCAATAAAAGCTAACTTGCCAGACCAGAGAACAACATCTGCTTGAAGCCATCCAAAAGATAATGGTAATAATAATAGATAATATGCAATGTCATGTCATGTACTTTACCACCTTCTAAAAACAAGCATGAGCTGAGCTGAAATTGCTATTTCATCCTTATTATTACGGCTGCTGCAATAAAACTGATTTGCAAGCTAATTTCTGTCCAGGTGATTTTCATTTCTTAATTTTGAGTTTGCATTCTTTCGACCAAAATGCTGTACATTGGACATCGACATCACACATTGAACCCTTGATCCGTCCTTACTCCTCAGAAAAAAATTGATGACGCCTCCCTTCCTGATAACAAGTAAATAGTAAATCTAAATCACGTACCCGAAACCTTCATCTGTTATCTGCGTAATCCCATCCACATTCGTAGTACACTTGTCAATGGAATCATCTTCTTCTTTGCTCGAAAAATTGCAATATCAATATAAAAATTGTCTGGCTCTCTGCTTGTATGCATATTGCCCACGGCAATCTCATTTCCATCCTTGATTATATTTTTTTTACATCTCATCTCAAGATTTACGAGAGCAATCAAATGAAATAAAGTAGATTGGAACAGTATCTACCTAAACGATTTCTTCGCGTAGTAATACAAACGTGCCAAAAGCAAAAATAAAATATTTGTAAGCCATCAAAACATTCCATATGAAATACCAGCTTCCTTCCTTGTGCCATTAACATTTATTACCCACACCATTACGTTAGATCACATCTCCAAAAAATACTCTTGTTTCACCCACAAATAGCCATTATTGTTATTACCTAAACATTTTGCTTTCAACGTTAGTTTCTGGATAATCCAAACATTCAGAAAAAAATGATAATAAAACACAAGTCAGAAAAAAAAGTTGATTATATATTCCATCGAATCGCAAGAGAATACTACGTGCATTAGAGCTACTAAATTACTGGCAAACAAGAAACAAAAATGTTATGGCATAAAAGCACACACACGCCAGACGTTAAATGCTTTTCCTTTGTGCCTCAATATTCTCAGGGGAGAAACTCTCTGCAAATTCAACTCAATATTGCTCCTTTGTTTGAGCACATACATCATTCCAAGAAAATTAACACGCTATCCACATTACATTACAACGACAAAAGGGCTAAACACCTCCATAATTATTCTTGTTTGCACATATGTATTGTACAATGTTCCCCAACTTTCCTCGCGCTCGCTTCAACAAAATTTAAATGTAGAGAGTGAAGATGCAGACTCCCATACCTATATATTGTTTTATAGCTGCTTATGTTTCTGGTCGTGAAGGCAGGAAGAAATCAATAAGTAGATACAAAACAATCATTCTCGGTAATATCATCATGAAGCTCCAACTACAATATTATGCTACTCTATGTTTTCATGTTATGAGGTAATTTGCAAAGCAAATTTGAAGAAAATTGCTCGTCCCCTTGACTATCACACTCACTCAGGGCAATGTTTACACATTCCATCAGTATTGCCATTTTTCTCGCCAGCCTCACTTCAGCCAGCAGGAGCAGCATGGGAAAACACTCGGATTTCATTTCAATTTTATTGTTTGGCTACACTGGATTTCTCCTCTCTCTCTGTTCTGTTTGGAGAAGTTCAAAGATTTATTACCTGAAAGTGAAATATCCATTGTCTTTTACGACTCATGAGCATGGATTTTCACGATGATGTTCATTCTCAGCGAGCACTTGCCAGTCTATCTATTTGCATTTCGCATCATGACAAAAATGCATGACGGAAAAAAATATGTAAAGATGTATTTCCCATTTAAAACCATCTCGTCGAGGATAAATTTCTAGATTGTGTTATTAGCTACGATAATGTGGCGGACTAGAAGAATGGGGAATAAAAAGTTGGAAGATGATGTTGCAACGTCATGCATATCCATCCATCCAAGTCTATTTTGTTTTTAATAAATAGCACACGACAAGCGTTTCATGGCACTTGAACTGACATGACACGCTATGATTCCGTAGCATGCTTGATTCGATTAGTGTATTCTCTAGTGACTTATTTCAGCAGACTAATGTATGTATAAAATCTTGAAATAATTCCCTCCTTATGTGAACCACGTTGTAAGCTTCGCTTGCTGTCATCGCCAGTGCACATTACTACACACGTGTTTAAAATCCACTTCCGCATGCATACAAATTAGGCGCGTCAATCCCTTCTCGAATAATGTAATGCAGAATCGAGCGAAACGGATGGCTTGTCAAACTGTAACAATAATATCATTCTCTCTCAGACTGAACATGAAAAAATAGTCGTCTGCAATGCAATGCTAACACTTCACGTTTTATGGGCACTTTGCATTATACATACTACATATTATGGAATGTCATCGAGAGCATCTAGAGTCTTAGCGTTTCTTGACCCTATTCATACGCCCCTGACTTGCCTAAGTCCCCTGTTTAATGGAACTTCACTTGCATCATTCTTTCTGTTTTTATGGCATGTTACTTCACTCACATATTTAAAAATAAAATAAGTCCCTATATCCACTCTATTATGATAATGCATACAAGTACGTAACAATAATAATGGCAAATGATGATACATAAAAGTGGCAATAAAAAAGCCTTAAAGCAGATCTTAAAACCTTTTTACATCATCATACACACACACATGTTGTGTGTGTTGTGTGCGGGGTGAATGCTTTTTTTAAAGAATCTTTTTAAAAATTAAAGCACAACAAGGCAAGTTTCGTCAGATGGCAATCTTCTAGACAAACATTGGGAAATATCGTCAAAGGAGTTTTTTCCCCTTTCATAAATAAGGTGATGATGATGATGATGCACTGTATTCTCTTAACTAAAGCCAAGCTGAAGACTTCCGTTGCCCCACAACGCATACATGATTGAAGGGAATGATAAGTTTATTTCGCTGGCAAACCTTTCAACGCGCTAATCATTTTGGAGCTTTATGTATGTACTTTCAAAATCGCAATGTCAACAAATAGCCTACTTCCTGTCACTGAAGGATTGTGCTAATGTGACGAGAGCGTGTTGTTGTGTAGAAAAAAGGTAAAGCCATTTGGCTTTGAATTTATAATGCGGAATGAGGCCGTTATAAACACATTATGTACATAAGACCAGCCAATTTATTATTGGCGCACAGGATTTTTAACATCGTTATCGAGGATGTTTCTAAAATAGAGTTTCGGAAATGTGTTGACTTGACGTAGATTACACTTTGGCAATTTTCATAGAGAGGCATATGAAATGGGTAGCAGAGCATGAACTCTAGATAACCCAGGAGGAGGTTGAATAAAGAGCTTGTTGCCCTGTCAAACCTTTAAAACATAATAAACTTCCACTTCATGTTTATAAACTAATTTCCCTTTCGTTTTTCCTACAACCCTTCACAGAATTTCATGAAATACTTATCATGATTTCTTCATCGAACAGGACTCCTGATTCTTTAACGGAGTTGTGTTCCAGTTAAAAACTTTTACTACTGCTATTCCAGTTCACTAGCCCAGGAATGAAATGCGGAACAACAGGAGGATTGATCACGAATTGGATCACACAAATTTTCCTGATGTCCTCAAACCACCGGTTCCTTGTATTTATTCATGCTTGTTTGCATCAACTCAAAAGATTTTCGAACTATAGTGCAGAGCCTGATGCAAGCTCCATGAAAGCATCAATTGTGCCATGTTTACAAAGAGCTTTACTCAGAGGAAAAGGAGTCGTCGTTGTCGTCGTCCAGCCCAGAAATAAACTTTTTCATGTTTTATGTTTATGGACCAAACTTTCAAAATCAAAAACTAATGCCTGTCTCTGGAGACTTCAAAAAATTACGAAAGAAAATTTTCAACAGTGCCTTTTTCCACTTGAGTTATGCGGCATACTTAGGTGATGCCATCACTATTCTTATAGGTTTAGGATATTTGATTTAAAAACATGAAAAATCTAGTTGCGCAGTGGCGACATAGTAGCTTAGTTTTCTCCTTCATGATTCCGAGCAGATCGAGATCACCATGTAATAGGGACGTGCCTATGAAACATTATTATAGACTTCGGTACGTAGTTCTATTCCGTGCAAGTGTCATAAATAATATAAGCCTGCTCATATTTCGAGTGGGGTGTTCTCGGTGAAATGCTAAAACTTTGAGAATTGGGAGAACGGTCTTGTTTTGTTTATTGATTTAGGCATAAAATAACAATGTATTTTTCTCCTTAGCCCAGAAAACAGCATCGCGTTATGCAGGCAGAGAGAGTCAGATGAGATGAGATTATTTCTTCAACCGGATGGATGGATGCATGAATTCACTCGCAATACTTCAACTCGCAACCTCACCCACCTACTTACTTACATTTTTGCAGAATTGAGCCAAACAAACCCAGACCAGACCCGATTTACCCTTTTTTCAAAGTAGCACAGTGAACTGCTGCAGAGTATGTAATAAGACAATAACAAACAACCCGACCAAACACATCACCGCTTTTTCTTCCATCATCATCATCACTACTATCACTGCTTTTCCCAGTGTGTCTGTGCAAAGTTGTTTCATTCCGAAATATTACTCTCGTTTCGGTGTAAAATGTGCATGAACGAAGTAGCCTACATTCATTTATCATCATTTTTTTGCAAACTTTAACATCTCCAAAGACCAGACTAGTCCCACCCCAGAGCAGGGAAACTTTAGAAAAATTCCTCAATTCCAGATACATTTTCTCATTTTCATGGCACACATACCTAGAGAAAGATTTGAAGAAACTCGGCCCAAGGCCTTGTTGCAGTCAATACTGCTTAATTTTCTGCTCCTTCTCTATCAAGCAAATTTGCTAATGAATCACTATGCCTTTTTTCCTTATTATTATGCATCATTATATGTATTTGCCACAGACAGATTGTGTTTAGGAAACTAAAACGAATGCAGTCATTTGCCTTAATAATTTATTCATAACTCAATCAGACATGCATTATTATTTCGCAATCGTTGTCTGTTGTATCGTATTACGTACCTGTATGAATGAATGCTTTTATAAGTATATTCATATTCATAATATTATTCTTATGCTGGATTAGTCCGATTACACGTCAACCGGACGTAGGCATGCAGACATAAGTGGCATTTACAAATTTGCTACGATTTGAACAATGGATTCTTCATCAGAGCACAGTCTGGCCAAAAAAACTTTAGTTCCGTTCACAGTCAAGTGAATTGGTGTGATGTGCGTGGAAAAACTTTTTTGCATGGAAATAGTATGTATGCCGCCGTACGTAAGTGTGTAATGATTCCGTAGTAGCACTAGTGCTAGCGTAATAACAATAATAATGTTACGAAGGCAAAAACAAATTTCTCTTTAAGTGTACTTCACTAACTCACATGGCATGGGCATGATGATCATGGCAGATTCGGTGGTACGCTTCGCGACAGCTGGGCTGCTGATTCTATTATGGGAGCAATTGACATTAAAAGGGAAACCACCCTAAAAAGATGTTCTACTTTATTGACTTGTGCTTAGAGGGACTATTAAAAAATATTGTTATGAGGCTTAGGCCTACGATAATGGCTTGTAGCGATGTAGCAGAACAAGACTTTTTTTACCGTCCACTTGCTATTGCTATGATGCTAATGCTGTGTAAGTCACGCTGAATATTTTTCTGCGAAGCAATTCCTTTTAAATTCAAACCCTTTCAAAATTCATAAAAACAATGAATGTACTTATGCTCAAATTTCCTGAACGTGAACAATTTGCCTAATACACTTGACGCGTTTCGGAATTATCGATAAAAAAAACTGAGTGCCGTTTTTAGTAGGTCAGCCTCGCTTATTATGAAAAACACCCACACGCACTAAATGCACAAGAAAGGATGGAGAAACCATCTTTCTGGAGAGGAAAATGCCTTCGGTTGCCAGAAGGCCCTTGACATTTAGTCACTCACAGAATGGAGTAAAGGCGACGGTCATAGTCATGTTGCCATTTGATATATTTACTATAATATACAGACATTCTTTGTTGGCTCCAACTTCTAGAGAACGCGTAGAATGCGGCCAGGCAGCCCACTCCATTTTTTTCTATTCCCCTTTTCATTTCTCGGACTGACGAACCATGAATGATAATACTAATTCAGTTAAGAGGTCAAAACCGATAAATAAGCAAAGAGTGGGGAGATTGTGCAAGCCTTTTTTCATTGTTCCTGAGTATATATTTGGGTGTCTCCAGCTGAAACTTTATGCTTCTCTCCACTCCATCAAAATATGAGACTTTAGATATGGCTATCTGAAACGAAACGACTCTAATCTTTATTCTCTCTCACTGTTATAGTTCCAGTTCCAGGTCAACTCTCTACTGCTACTCTAGCATGAATGTAGAACCGGAATGATGACCGAGTTCCGTTTGCTCCCTTTTTATGGTTCGTAATTTTTAAAGGATGAAATGAACTGGAGTGATGCGTTCGTCAGTCAAAAGCTGAAATGAGGCTTTTATCCTCTCGTTTCGCTTACCATAGATGAACACTGTGGATTCATCTCATCGTAAGTACTTAATAGTGAAGGTATAAAAAATCAGCATAACTATGAAAGGCGTTGCCCGCATCCCGCTTTCGATCATTCGACTGAAAAATTAAAAAACGCGAGCGCAGCCTAAACGTTTGCATTTTGAGGTTATCTTTAGACTCACTTTGCGGCTACTCTAATTTGGATCACTTTAACAGCAACCGCTTTTCCCATTAATATGTCCTTTGAAAACCCACAGACTATAAAATTGTGTTCCAAACAAAACGGGACCGAGTTTAGAGTTGTCGCTTATATTGCTTTTCCCATTAGGTAATACTCATGTGCGTACTATTTACCAACCTGAGAACCTACTCTGAATACATATTATGCACTCAGGCAGGCAAGAAACTGGACTCGATTTTGCGGAAAATGTAGTAGGCGTTGACGAACTTTCACGCATTTAAATATTTTTATCGTGCTCTATCATCAAGAAAGAAGGAATGAATAATGAGGGGTTATAGGTGTGTTGCGTATTTTATTCATATACACACATACACATATCCACACTATTTACCGATGGTGGGAAAAAGGCAGAACTCAGGAAAATTTTGTTGGTGAAAAAAACTGGTTCTACTGACCAAAATTTTTTCCACCTCCACCCTCAAGTCGAGAATACTTCTCTATCTGTTGCGTTTATTATGATCTCTGTTGATAAAATTCAAATTAAGTCTGCCTCGCAACAACCTAAATCTGCTACAGCGGAACTAGTCTAGTCCCATACATGAGTTTCCTGCTCACATTTAAACCTCTTCTAGTTCCTTGTAAAAAAAACCACAGCCACATGAGCTCAGGCTGCATGAATTTTCTTGCTCTGCCTTTAAGGATAATACATGATGAAATGAAGGAATACTGCCTACCTAGATGAATGCATTATAATAATCGTAAGAATTTTTATACACAATACCGAATGATAAGAGCTCTGTGCGCATACATACGCACGCATATTTGTATTGTATGGGTATGAGTATAATGTCACGAGTTTACTTACTTTTTAAGATATGATGATACATCAGCGACATAAATTTTTTTCCGCTCTTATCTTTCTCTCCATTGTAATAAACTAAGTGGCTCTTGGCTTTCTAAGATAAACACTCACGCTTCCATATTTTTTGTGAGCACACCTGGAGAAAAAAATTCATGAAGAACTTACTAGTTTTTTTCTTCATATACATGGAGAATTTTAAACGGCGGAGGAGAGATCCTCGCAAATTGATGTTTGCTCGGTTTCTACATTAATTTTCCTCCCTTTTACTCCAAAGAAGCCAGAAGGATGAAACTTTGTTAGGTATTCGTTTCACTTGGCTCTTCCGTAGTTGTAGAAGGTTTTTTTTAGGAAACAGTGGAATTCAGACAATGAGGCGAGTAAAATGTGGGAGGACGCCAACCAGCTGAACTCATGTACATTCATTCATTCCGCATGTCACTTTCAGTATGAAATACATGATTTTCATGACCCTCTTTTGTGACCATTATAATCGGCAAATTACCCTCAAAGGTGGGCCTTCCCCTCCTCATAGTCAAAATACTGAGCCAACTGGGAACACACCTCGATTAAGGCAGGCAGGCCTCTTTTGTAAAGAATGAAATTTACGTTGTCTTTTCCCTTCTCCAAGGGAAATTTTTCACTTTGCTCAGTTCAGTTTGGCTTCGTTTCCTCTGTGTACTTTGGCTCCTCTCCTTGTTTTCACTTTCTTGTTTGGAACAGCAAACCGCGGCGAAACTTCTTCCCTCACGAAAAATGTGTTGGTCTTGGAAATGAAAATGGTTTGGGAAGGTAGTATCTTTTACGGAAGCTAGGAAAAAAAATTCTTAATGTTCTCTTGCGTTCAAAACACATCCGACTTTCTTCCCCGTTTTTCGTCTCACACCACATGGCGGCGCATATAAATAAGATGAAGTGAGTTTCCTTTGACATCACAGGAACACATAAGAAACCTGATGAGCATCACTCTTTTTCCTGTTCGTGGAAAGGGAAAAAGGAATATAGAAATGATAAGTTTTAGAAAATGCCTCAAGTCTTCTCGACAAAGAAAGAAAACCACAAGAACCCTCTATACCTTTTCCCTGCTCGAAAGAATACCACTGGAAATCCTGAAAACATTTCATGCCTCATCCAATGCAAAAACTGCTTTCTCTTTTTCTCCATGCGAAGGCAAACCCATAAATTTGTAATCGGTAATAAGTTTGCTCACCCAGAACAGCTTTCGAGCCAGGATTTTTCAGCAACTTTTTTTTCATGCAATCATACGGCTCTTTGAGAACAGCTTAGCTTGCCATGCATGTAGAGTTCAGAGCGAACCACGATGGCAAAATAGTAAGTCACATTTCCAAAAATGTAGGTAGTGAACAAGGAGAGGGTGGATGAATTTTGAATGAAGTATAAGAACCATTTTCGATTTTAAAAAGTCACTCATACACTGGGTGTGAAATGCCAACTCTGCCACTGGTGGCACCCTTACACCTTGGAAGGGCAAATTACATTAGGTAATAACGATGAGCACCTAATCATTGCAACTTCTACCTGCAGTTTGCATGCTGTAAGAAGATTGTTGTTCAGCTCCATGTTTTAAGCAAACATGGAAGGCAGGTCATAAAAATTTACCTTCATAAATTAACCACATTGCAAGTGATGTGATGTCGAGTTTTAATGCAACGTAACTTTTAGTTCTTATAGGTAGTTAGTTTACGAAATAGTTTGTCTATCAAGCGTTGCATTGGATGGATCGACATACGAACCAAAATGATCTCATAATGTGGAGAACGCATTTAGTACGTCATATAATGCTGAAAACTGGGTTAGATTCATGCCTAAATAGAGAAGTACAGGGGAAATTTCGGGGAATGAAGCTTGTAG
Source organism: Seira ritae (assembly GCA_027744415.1). NCBI lineage: Eukaryota > Metazoa > Arthropoda > Collembola > Entomobryomorpha > Entomobryidae > Seira > Seira ritae. Next base: position 25,865 of record JAHZNI010001876.1, on the reverse strand, counting down.
TTCCAGCCGAAAGTCTTTAATATAGCTTAAAACGTTGCAAAAACCATCACGTTTAGGCTTATAATGCCTACACATGAATTTTTTATCAAAATGCCCACCAACTCGAGAGCTCTGGCTCCATTACAGTAACTTTTATCTCCAGCTGGAATTGGAATGCTAATAACATACAAAATGCGCTGAAATACTGGAGCAAGGGGTAGTAACTTGTACAAGTACATAGGTGGGTGGATGGACAAATTGGGTGCGCAGTATGATGGCAGCGAATAATTCAGCTTGATGAACATGGACCAACAATTGACTTTTGAGGAGACAAGGCAAAGATTCTACCAGAAAAGTTTGAGCTTATCAAATTGAAAATAACAAAAGGAGATCTTCCATATTATTCACTCTTGTTAATTTGTAGACCATTTCAGACGTTTTATAGATAATTTATGCAACACAATTTAGAAATAAACGAAATTAGTAATGCGTTCACTGTTATACGAGCATGTAATATTGTTAAATAATTAAGATTCGGAAAATCAGTGCAGAAATATCTGCACCTGCGACTGAAATCAAATGAACTTACTTAATGGAATCTCATTGGTGATTTTTAAATAAAAAATTACAGCAGTAAAAGTACCCTCCACAGATTTCCTTTTATGCATAGAATTTTTGAACAAGTGTCGTAAAACAGGAAGAATTCTACACTTGCTTTATGCACAATACACATCATGTACTTAAAGAAAACAAAGCATTAATTCAACCATTGAAGATTTATGTGGTTGGACGACAAAGCAAATGAAATTGATAATGGGAAATACCTGGTCCCTTTCCTTTTTATTTGATCTTCTTTTTTTTGTAAAAGTGATTCTTTAAATTATGAAACAAGAAGAATACGGAACTTTTTTTTGTTATCTTCAACCCAACATTAACTTTTACACGAAGAGAAGAATTCAAAAGGCGACCGGTCATGCACGACCTGGTCTGTTTTTATTGACAGTTTAAAACAAAAAAAAGAAGGACACGACATGACGTTAATACAGAAAACATAAATAACTGTGAAATTTATTCGTGCTTAGTAATCTTTTGATGCGCTCTTTTGATACAAGTCACACACACAGTTTTTTTGTCTATCTCTGTCTCTACTTTCATTTTGATGATGATCATTCTGTGACTCTTTGACATGCCTTGAGTTAATCCTACATTAAAAGAGAAAGGAACACTTGAGAGACAAAAAAAGAAGAACAATTCCGCTGTCTCACTATGAGTATGAATACATCTACTCTTTTTAAAGTTTAATTTTGTGGAAAAACATTTATGCCTAAAAATTTTGTTTTTAAAACAACGCTTTGTGAAAATTAAACACAAAGTGCGCATTCCTCCTCCTCCTCCGCACAGCTTTCCTTTTCAAGTCATTAAGTAAATTTAAGGAAATTTCTTGCCTCTGTCAGAAATTGAAGAGAATAAAACTACATAGTGAACATTTTTAAGTGGAATTAGGTATTTGTACATTGGGGCCAGAGCTTGTCTTGTTTTGCGTCTTGTGCATCTGGCACTTTCTACCTTAGAAACAATTTTTTTTCAGCATAACAGGCCTCATTATTTTCATCCCTTTCAGCGCACTTTGATGCTGTGATATGCAGGCATTTGTTACTGGGTAGAGTATAAAACGCTGATAAGTTTATCCATGACTATGACTCTTCTTTTGTAATAGGACAGACAGCGTGTGAGAGACGGCACGACTACCAAACGACCATGCGACATTATTCTAAAAAAATCCTAAAGTTCTCTGAGAAAGCTACAGGTTAAAAGACATCGTTTCACTGGCAATTCCACAAACAAGCATGCTATGTTATAGTAGTAGTACTTTTGTAAGCGAAATGTGACAGATATCAAGGATCAAGCGTAGAGCATTATCTCTTTTTATCTACATCTCTGCACTGCTACATCAGTTCTTTTCTTGTCAACGCTTTTCATAGGACAAAACTTGAAGTTTGGCTTTGTCTCACGCTGGTTACGAAACACTGAAACAGGAACGCTCTTTCCCAGATGCATTTTCCTTAGAAGCCTTGACAGTTGATATTAACACTGAAATGCTAAAAACTTCGCAGAGGAGCTAAATATAAAGCTATTTATAATATTAACGGATGAAAGCTCGCATAAATCTATCTTCCGAAACCGTATGCATTCTCCCGGCTCTTGATCTTGATCACACTTTTACTCTTGCTTCTCTCTCAGGATATTTATCAAAGATGCCCACATATGGAATTTGTACTTCGGGAATACGCCAGACCAGACCACATGCTCGTTTCAAAATATTCATAAGATTCCAAATAAATCAAAAACAAGCGTACTGTTTTTAAAACATTGAATAAAAATTAAAACCCAAAAATAAAGTTATTTTAAAAATGAAATGTGAATGACGTACAGCATGGGTAATTGCGGAATTGGAATGTTAATATACACTAGCAACTTATTTAAGTTTTAAATGTAGAAACTATATAGCTTATTATACTTGTTGGCGAATCCCGATTCATTACATATTTTGAAGGTGGTTCATTTGAATGTTTTCTAGATTTGAACGTAAAAAGATTGAATTCACTAGGGTATCGTAGAGACTTCGAGTCTCTTAAATTTATTAGCAGCACACTGCGTATTCATTACATCCAGACTGGAAAAATTGAAAAAAAAAATCATTCATTAGTTCGTTAGAAACTCAAATTAAATGCTAGCTGTAGAATGCCTCCCAAGAGAGAAGAAGATTAATGACTGAAGTTTGCCACTGGAGAAATATTCTTTTGCTATATTTTTTTGCAAGAAGTCATTGAAGTCACAGCATCAACATGTCATTATGTCGTAGGGGGAAAACGAACTTTTTTATAGATGAGATTTGTATTTTTAGATGGGAAATGGAGCAAATTGTAACGTGTATTATAAACGTACTTGAAACTATTCCTAATTTAAGCAAACACCCCCATTATATGTATATGTCCCAAAAATATGCGGAATCCCCCAAAAAGCGAGGGTTAAATAGAGGAAGCAAAAAGGAAAACAAAAGAAGCAGCTTCCTAAAAGGATAATAGAAAATGTCAAAAAAAAAAGATACAGCGAGACCTCTATTTTTATACCTATGCCGTCATATCTTCCGAGATTCTTTTTGTATCCACTTTTCATTTTACAGAGATTCCATCAGGAAAAAATATAGCTGACAGACTCCTTAAATGGTGCTACAATTCTTCTTGCCATGTGCCGCTGGCATGTGCTAAAGAGGCTGATCCAACCAATCCATCTAGATCTACACACTGTGCAGGGCAACAATATCATCTTCTCCTCGATGGATTTAAAATCTCAGTTTCTGCTTCAAAAGAATCTTCTTAAGAAGTGGAGAATACATACACACGGCAACCATGACGCACACCAGAGACTAGACCTATTTTTTTCAAACATTTCAGTTCAATTTAGGAAATGACTACGTGTTTTTATGCTTCGCCAAAGGATACATACATACATATTCTTTAAAAGGAGCGCTGGTTCGTAGTTCGTACGCCTCAAAGGCTTATCTTCATTTGATCGCATGTACAAATCTTGAAGAGTCTGTCTGAGAATGAGGATGAGCACATGGCAACCACTTGGCGTATATAAAAACTTTGTCTTTTTTTCTAGGGCTGCTGCTGGTGCTGCAGCTTCTTGCGCCTCATTTTTTTCGTTTGGGCCAGCACCAGCAGGCAGGTTGAGTCGACTTCGACTCGACTTGAGTGGGATACTCCAGAGAATTACTATGAGGCAAGTCAGTAATACAGTTTGAGAAATTTTCATAAAGTTGAATGAAATGGATGAACTTTTGTGCGTGCGGGATTTCATTGATTTCACAGACCAGAGAATGAATAGACCGACTTAATATGAAGTACATATGTTTCATTCCACACAAACTGGAACGTGGAAAGCCAGAGAGACCAAAACTTTCAGTATGAGATTTTCAAAATGTTCGTATTTTCAGCAGAGGAAAGAACCAAAGCTGATCAAACCCGTCTGGATCAGGTCATCTAGCTGAATATAGGACTAACAACATAACTATACACGGATTGAAATATTTTGTCTGGGACGTTTCATATTATCTACAACAGAAATGTTGTATTTATTACGTACGCATTGCGTCTGTGACTATTCAGATTTGAACACAAAGCGGCTGACCGAATTGAAAACACGAAATTAAAAGCTCCGCATCTCGTGCTCCATTATGAAATCATAGACCAGACAAGAAGTAAAAAAATTGAGCATGGACATGAGATGAGAGAAGCAGTAGGTAGGTATGCAATGTGATTGTAAAACCCCAGACTCCAGACCAGGTTGGGAAAGGTAAATTGTATGTAATCGCGAGGATTACAGGGGCTATAACAACTCCCAGTTCGTGAAAACGACAGCTTTGAAAAAAAGTAGACCACAAGGGAGCACGCTGTTGCTGCCATTCGTTTTTATGCATTCCACTTTTCACTTTTATTTTGTTTTTTTTTTCAGAATGCGTACGGAACTATCGAGACGTCGACACGGCTGGTCACAATCAAGTCAAAACGTATTCATGGAGCGCCGGAAAATCGGATGGAAATAAGGATAACCATTTACGCTACTGTAGTTGATTTATCTCTGGATGGTGAAAAAATGCGTACAAAGTGTACAAGGGAAGGGGAAGAGAAAAGCGAGCCACTTAAGAAGCCAAGAATTTTACACCAGCTGCTGCTGTTTCGAAGCGAATAAAATACAAGACGTTTTTGGATGCTGCCACCGTTTAAGCTGGCACGTCCAGCGTGGTTCTCTAGAGTGCTCCTCTATAATTTCTGGAGAGAGAGAGCATCATGACCAGGCGTTTTCCAGGGTTTTGGCTGTGGAAAGGAATAAAGTAAAAACCCTGGCAATTACAAAATGCACTATGTCAGGTGAAAATTTTGTCTTAAAAAGTACACGTACGTACGTATTTTCCCATTTGGAATTGGATGGGATAGCTATAGCTCTGGTTGGCTTCCTTTGTTTCAGGTTCTTGGGTCAACATTTATTGATTGCAAAAATATGTGCAATACAGGTTCCAAAAGCAGAGCAAACATTACGAATCGCAGCAAAGTGAAGAAGTAAAACAGCCTTTCTCAGATAAAACAGTAAATAACTGCGCTAGAGAATAAAGTGGATCGAGAGCTGCACTTCTGGCTCCTTCTCCGTTGCTAGATATGGATGTGAGAGATTTTCAAGACAATGTAATGAATGTATACCTCCACCTAAATGCTGAAGAGGAGCTGAGGGTTTTTTAAGAAACCAGTTTCCCCTATTTCATGCCATGCCGTTTTCCTTTTTCATCTTAAAGGTAAACAAAAAGGAGAAAATGCGGCTCTAAGCCGCACGTATTGTCCTGTAGAATCTTGATTAATGCTGAAAATGACCATGCATACGTGGGGTGGTCGACTAAGACATTTTTACCACATTCTTTGTGCTCTCAGAATACTTAGAAGCGTAAATAATGGAAAAATGGTAAAAAAAAACCGAGATGAATACTTCGGTGGAGATGAAAGTCAGCCGTGGCCATGGCTTGTGTTGTGTATTGTGTAGCCAATCCTCCCTTTCTCCTTTGTCTCAATATAAAATAGAAATGGGACATTTTCTCAAAATTGCTTTTGAAGCGTCAGCAAAAAATAGGAAAACAAAATAATCCGCAGAAAATCCCAACAAGTTTTCTCCTCCTCCCGATCTGTCACTTAAGCCCTTTTCTCGTCTTCAAGGTTGGAGAGGGAAAAAATGTTGGAACAATCTTCACAAATCAGCGCAATCTGAAGCTTATAACATCGTATATTATATTTCGCAAAAGCAAATATTCCTCGCAGACTTTGTGTGCATCTACTGATATGATGCTGCATAGGTAACTGTAATGCTGCATTATTTGCTAGATCCATTTTGTAGTTGTACGACGAAATAGCAAAAGTTGCATTAAATGAATGTTTGTAACATGGAGTTGCACTAAAAATATCTAGACAATAAATTTGCGGAAAATTGAATTGTGAAAATTGGAGTATGCTTGGAGAGATTTGGAAGATAGCGACTTTGCAATGGCAATTTGTAGTGGTGGTGGTATATGGTATACCTATTTTAGGAAGAAACAATGGCAGAGATACTATGCCAAAATCAAATTGGAAGCTATTATAATCGATGTTGAGAAATCTCAGATTGAAGTTTGTTTAGATTCGGTTACAATCTCACCTCCTGATATTCCTGAATCTGTCCAGCTTACTACAAACCTAATTCTCGCAATTCACAGACTTTTACCGCAATATCTGCCTAAAACCGATCGAATCACCGAATCTTGTTACCCATATCCATGTATGTAGTTTGAAACAAAAATTTGACCAAGAAAAAATCACATTTAAACACTCACGAGTCACCAGATTTGAGATTAAACTCTTTTTTCTCTACTTTGAAAACGTGACTTGATCCCGGTGACATGCACTTTTCAGTAAAAAAAACGCTGAATCCTTGTCTGCATGAATGACACAAACTTTTATTTTATTTGACTTTCTCATTTTGTCTCGAGTTTTATGCACAAATTTTCCTCGTGAGTTTTAGCAAAAAGCAGGAGGGAAATGTGCAAATAATGCTTTTTAAGCATTATAAGAGAACAAAGATGAATCTTGCTTTTTGCATGCATATACCACATACCTAATCAATCGGTAAATATTGAACTCATGTTTACAATTTGCAACGACCCAACAACGTATTTATCTAAGTTTAGATTTGTTTTTTATGAAAATCTGCGAACATTCAAGAGGCGATTACCGACGGCGGAATGCTTATGTTCAAGAAACCATTCACTTCTCCTCTTGCTCGTTACGCTTAATCTGCAGTGGTAGTGGTAGCCATGTATTAAAATTGATAAGCTCTTTTTACCTAACGTAATTAGGGTCGGTCGGCAGATGTAAAGCACCCAGTTTTCCCAACAAAGAAATCACGATCTTACACACAGGCGAACCAAGGTAGTACAGTATTAATAATAGCTTGGATATTAAAAAGTTAGTTTTACTTGCGCCATTTTTTGATGAAAAATTAATCTTGTTTCTCAGTTTTTACAGTGTCACAGAACAAACTGATAATAGAGGTCTGAAAGTAAAAAGTCTTTGATTCAATATAATTCAATCTAGTGCCAGTCGTCCAACATCCCATAAATTCCCAAAAGAACGTCAAACGCAACTACAAAGCCAAAAGGAATAAGTAGGATTAGATTTCGATGATGCCCATCTGCCCTGATCCACTACTGCTTTCAATCAATATTGCCGCTTTCCTATATGTACGTATTTTCTATTGAAAACTGCTTGACGCTACGATTTCTTATCAAAACTAGTTCTTTCGCATAAACTTCCTATCGCTTCCTCGATAAGGCGGAATTGCCCAAAGGAATAAAAATCGCATACCACCCACACTTGAATTACATTTTATTTATTTGTTTCTCTTTATTCAATAACTTTCTCGTCCTAATTCCACTTCTCCGTAGTGTAGCGTGGCGAAGAAGCCCGCAAAAAATATCCTTGTTTTTTACCTTCAAGGTTGGTATAATGAATAATGAATCGAATGCATATATTTCAGTATAATACCGGTGCGGTTTTGAAGAAGTAAATAAAGTGTCACTGGTGCATGTACATAATATCCACGTTCTTTTCTTAATTTACGAAAAAACAACCAAGACCAGCCATAGCTAGCGCCAGAGCCAAAAGAACCACAAATGCACTATACTACTACCTACTTAAGGTATCCTCGTTTTTCATCTCAATGCAATGTAGTGGTGAGAACACCCCAACAAATGAATAAAAAGTTTTTTTTTGCCTTGTGGGCTACATAAGAATTCGCATTGGTTTATCTAACGAAGAGAGGAGCTTTTATTAGCATTATAGTTTCCTATAGCCATTAATCATCATCACCAAAAAAAATTCCTCCACCCGCGAGCCCATTGAGCGTTCTTCGGCCATGAAATAAAAACAGAACTTTGGTGATTTTTTTCCTGAGAGGAAAAAAAGGAATGTCACGAACCTTACCTTTTCTAAGGTACATGTATATTTTTTTACGTAGAAAGTAAAAATAATCAATCATTTGAATACAACCTGTTCCCAATATCGTCTCACCTTCGCACCAAAAATGTTAAGGTGACAATGAATAAAAACTAATGAGCTTAGGTAATTTTGCTATATGGTTGCATGCAACTAGGACGAGATAAAAGAAAAAATTCACAGTTTCAATTTACTTTACTAAAAAGTCGCATAAAAGCTGTGATAAAACACATGGCTTAATTTTTTTCTAGTGCAAACATGTAGGTGGACAATTTCTTGAAGTTTATAATTCCTCTCTGTGGAAACATGCTTTGAAAAAAGAGAGCATGTTGCGTAATCATACAAGGAAACCCGTTGTGCTCACTCGCATTTTATATTTCGGCTACCTAAAGACAAGCACGTAAGTATAGTACATATAGTTTATCAGAGTGGTAATGTTGTGCTAACAATTTCCTTATTTACCATTTTAAATAACGAGACGTGACAACCTACCATCATCATTCTTTCGTTAACATTGCTTTCTCGAAATTTCATCATCTTCCCTTTCCCCTTTACTTTAACGTTTTCGTCTTCATCAGTAGCAGTCCAGCAACAGCCAGACCAGTACCAGAGCCACCAAAAATGGCAAAGGAGAATAATTGTAGAATGATGATGATGATTGCATCTCTATAAGCACCTCAAGAAAGATTTCCTCGTGTACATATCGAAGAATAATGCGTGGATTTGCTATGGCGATCCTTTGGTGTTGTCAATTCTGCATTAGCACTATTGTACTCTAGCACGAAAACTCAATCCACTCCACTATACTGTAACTGACTCACTCGCCTCTGGCACTGTAAAGGCAACAATCAACAAGCAGAAGTGATTCTAATCGTGGGATTGCTCACCAAATACTTACTTACAAATGCGTAGTAGGCTCATTAGGCCTGGAGCACAAATGTGATGCTACCATGCAAATGGATGCTTTCAAAGGCCGACAAACAACTACAGAGAAAACAATCGTCGAAACTGATATGCTCACAATCACGAGTTTAAAAAGCTCTTTCCCGTCTTTCTCGATAGCTGTGTTGTATTTCACCTGCTTTCTTGAACATTTGCAATGTATGTACCGTGTTTTCTAATTGTTTTAGAGATAAAACCTTAAAGGTAATAATAAATGATTAAAATTTATGTATTTCTTTGAAAAGAAGGCTTCTCTCAGTCCTTAAGCTACCTATTCGAATCAAACTTTACAAACTTGCCTCGATAACATTCATTGATAATGCAAATTCAGAAGCGGAAAAGATTGGGAAAACCGAGGGAGATTAAGGAGGAATATGGGACACCTGCCCATTTTGCATAGTGTCATGCGTTGCTATCATATCATCTTTTAGCCTAAGTTGAACAAGCAAAAATAGAGAATTAAGTAGCTAGTGCGACTCTAGAACACTACAACTGCTAAAAAGTTGGACAACAGAACAGAAGGGATCAGACAATAGCTTTTTAAAACCTTTTTGATGGTTCACTCATCTGTTGTGAAAAATTCTAGCGGTGTTTTAAAAAGTCTTGTCATCTCTATGTCAATCAGTTACCTAGTTAGATGATGCAGCAGCAGCCACAAGCCACCATGCAGCATATCACCAACATTTTTTTTATCCTCATCATAGTCATGTTCGTCGTCCGTCATTTTCCCCATTAATTCAACTTGTGGTTTTCAACTAGCGATATTCTTTTATCAGTATTATTTTGCTTGTTTTACACCAGAACATGGGTAATAATGAGCGAGGAGACAGTGCAATCGCAAAAGCTGATGCTGCTGCTCCCTCATTTCCTCCTCCACTTATCTCTTCTCAATGCAAATGCAGTTTCCTCCGAATCTTTGGGACGGTGACGGTGACGGTGGTGCATTGTCTTCATGATGATGACGAGGACGATACGATGGTTTAAATATACCAGTTATCTACGAAGAAGGATGGCGATGATCATCATGATCATGAGGATGAATGATGACGATGATGCCAGTTAACTACCAACTGTGTGCTCATAATGCATAAAATAATAGCTGTACATGCCATCCAACATAATCAAGCATCCCAACGTAAATGAGCGTATTAAAAACGATCCTTACGGAGAATAGCTAGCGTAATATATTATGCCTGAAAATAAAAAAAAGTTGTATGAAGTAGACAAATACAATACGCTTTAGCAACGGGCTGACAACCCGCAGTTTCTTACACACACCGCTTATATGATGATGATGACCTGGAAAACATTAATATTAATATAAATATGCTTTCGCTATGGCATGGCTTCACTGATTTTCCTTCAAGAAGATGCAGTAGTTGAGGGAATACAAAATCTCTAGAAAAATCTGCCACTGCCACAAGGACCAGGAAACTGTTCTCAACATGATATTGTTTTCCTAGGCTGCTGGTAACAGCTTCAAAATGATGAGATGAGACAAAAAAGATAATCGACAATGGAACATTGATATAAGCGAGCGTGTAAATTGCCTGTTAAGCGGAGCGCAGTGAAAGGACTTGTTCTTCTGAAATAGACGACATTATTTTTTAAGTTTGAGTGACTTAATATTGGATAGATACTCCAGTGCAAATGACAAGCTATTCTTGGAAAGTTTCTGCTTCATGCTTATCGCCCGTTCTAGATTTGTAAGCTTGAATGATGATAAAAAATAATATGTATAGCACGAGGACTTTTCAATTTCAATGGACTTTTGTGAGATACAATACAAACATAGTTTTAGTTTCCTCGTCGTCGATTGAAAGATTACTGAGGACTGAAGAGCATTGTCTGCATAAGAAAGGTGCATTGGTGAAGCAATCGCGATAGGTAATTACTTATCGCGATTTCTATTACTGCTTTTTCTTTGATTCACAAAAGACTCTTTAATCAAAATGGGTTTTGCATGAAATGGGTGTTTGTGAGTAGATTAGAATCTGAGTATCCATAGCTGTTGACTGAAGCTAGACAACAAGCTTGTCGACAAATAGGATGCATGATAATAAGCTTTTTATCGTTTTCTGAACGTAGTTAGTTACATATTACCTTTATTAAAATGCAAATAAAGACGGGATACAATTTCTATTTTTGATGTGCTGTGCACTACTACTACTACTGCTACAACATGCATGTCAGTAATTACTTTTTTTTTTCTAAACTTCCGTCGTCGTATTCAAAGGAAAAGTAGGGAAAATCTATTTATAAGAAATTGGCATCTTTACCGTTGATTTTCATCTTCACCACCACCACACCGTGATCATCAACATCATCAGCAGCATCGCCGGTGCTGACAGCGTGAAGTACACAGCACGAACTAAATTGAGTACAGACATGTCAAAAATCTAAATGTCAATATTCTGCATGAGAGAATTGGTTTACAAAATTCACACAAGTTATGTGCATTAGCTAAAACACTCGAGAGAACAACTTCGTGCCCTACGTGCATTTATTTCTCGCACATTTTCTAAAAGATTCTGCTTTTGTTCTGCATAAAAATGTGTTACATTGACATGCTGGTGCTGCTCCTGCTGCTGGTACGAATGAAATAAGCACATAAACTTTTGCTGCCGTTCACATTACTCATTTCATGTCAATTTACAAAGTCATGATTCATGATGAGGCCTGTCTTGCTCTGCAAACACAGGTAATTTTTCAAAGGAAGTCTTGGCAGAAAAAAAAACTTCCCACAAAATAAATTCTATGAAATGAAGAATCTAATTTATGTATGGTCCGTCATTATCACTGTCATAAAATGTACATTTTAGATCAGTTGTTGCCTATGCCATTTTTCATTTCACGTCGATGATGGAAATCCACTTGTTAAAATCTCATCTTAAAGCCAACGCTCCTTGTCATTCAAAAGCAAACTAATTTAATTTCATAGTTTGAGATTGGCCATCCCTCTGAAGATAACAACTCCGTCAGTGATTATGATTACTAAATAAATCCAAAGCCAGCTTTTGTGAATATGCATGGATGGAAGTTAAAAATGGAAACTTTTATTCTATGTACATATGTATATGGCTTCCTTGATAATTACCTTTGCATTTGAATGAACTTCACGAGAGTTGTCTTAAGCTACAATTATGCATATCTCTAATTCTGACTTTCAATGAATACACAACTAATTCCGTTTGAATTTAATTAGAGAACGTAGCGACTGCATTGGAATAACAATAATAATATAAAAGAGACTGAATGTAGGTCTAGACTGATGATGCACTATGAATTCAAATAAATCATCTCACACGACATCTTTAATTAATGCCAAGATGTGAGCAACCATCCTCCTCCTCCCATCCCGCATTTCTTTTTCTCTTGAGAAGATGAACAATGCTCTGAAGTAACAAGACAAAATGAAGCAAAATATGTAGATGACAGGCTACGTGCTGCTTAAAGGACTCTCCGCGATGGTCATCATCAACGTCTTTATTGCTTTCTCTTTTCAAACAGAGTAGATTATACAGCTTAGCTTCTCCGCTCACTTGAGTGCTCTTGAATGCATATACGGGGGTACTCCTCATTGTGATGAATTAATTAAACTAATGATATATTATTACTCTGCAGTAATTACAAGTGCACTGTCTGAGGCCCCCAATAGGCAATCATTTTGAAGAAAAATAAATCACATCAAATTATCAATTTAACAAGAAAATTACATGAATACGTCACAATTGATTTATTTATCGTGTGCGTAGGCGACATAACTGGAGTTGGTTGATAGCGTGGTACTTTCTACAATAAAAACGAGTTTCTAGAAGGTATGTATGTACAATCTCATTTGTAAAAGGCATTCCATATTATATTATCATATACCTACCTACATGCAGATTCCATCAAACATTCCATTTCTATTGTTTATGAATGCAGTCCTTACAATCGCTATTAAAAGAACGGACTATTTTTTTAATTGGTCCAATAATTTCGCTTCCTTTCTTACTAATCAGAATAATATTCACACATAAATTACTGTGCAGACATCCATCGGAAATCCTGGATGTTGGTAGTAAAGCTGAATCACATATCAGAAAAAAATATCGCATAAGTACACTACATATACCTACATCCCTACCTATAAGAGTGGCAATTTGAACTTGAGCAATATAAATAAAAGTCTTTGACATCTTGAAAACGTAAGCAAGCCCAAATGTATATGTAGTTCTAATGAATCAAAAGAAAGGGCATGCTCAACGCTAACATGTTTCGAACTCAATCTAGGTTTTTAGGTTAAACAAATTTAATTACTTTCAATCTAAGTATGTAGCTTTGTCTTCAGATGAAATCTTCAAAAGGAGTGAAATTGGATTGGGAAGCTGTGAAAAGGTTAATTTGAAAAAGGATGAGTTGGTGGGAGCAAAAATTTGACACTTTTAACCTTCCACATCCCTGCTGACAGAATGACTAGACTGCGAAATTTGTTAAGATTTTCCTTTTCATAAAAGTAGTAAAGCAACCTGCCAACTTAGTCGTAGCCATGTGTCTTGAATAATAACCATTTCAAACTTTATGATTCACCATTCTTCTAAATTTTGTGCAGCACAAGAAATAGCACGTCGAATCCGCACATACTATGCATCTTATAATGCCTAAACATTTATTCGTGCCAGCCGGTATTTTGATTTCCTCTAAAAAAACTAACAAAAGTAGGAATAGTTTACGGTGAGTAATGAAATGAGAGACTATTTATTACACTTTGAGCAAATAAAAACGGTTTTGATTGTTAAAATTACCTTTATCTTGAAAGTATTTATCCCCTCTTTGAAATAAAGGCTTTTATAAAATGCATGAAAATTAAGACAATAAAAGATAAATGCTTAATTCAGAGTACAGAGTTTAAAACTAAATGCACATTATATTCATATGACTTAATAGTGATCATCTTAAATACGTCTACATGTGAGTTTTTCATCGAAAATCTGCACAGGTGGCCTGTACAAAGAACTTTTTTAGGCATACCTTTTCCTTATCTTATTTGACGTTTTGCCTCCAATTGCCTTTCACAAAAAAACGAGCTCATTAGTGAATGGTGACTGACTGACTGATTGTTATAAATAAAGTAAAGCAAAAGAAGAAACAAATTTGGAGGAAACAATTACTACACAGCTATGCTACACGTACACTGAAAAAGTCACTGTTGCCAACAAATTTTTTTTGCTTAGCAGATGACACGGTTTAATATATTGCTTGACTTTGTTTGTGAGAAAAGAAACTACCAATGCACTTTAAAAGTACATAACAATACATACTAAAAAAATTGTTTCGAAATTTTGGATTTTATGTGTGTACATCTATCTGTATCTAATACAAATATGTGTACAAAGATAAAACAGATTACGTGACTGTTCTTGTTCTGAAGTGCGAGATACATACGTGCACACTGAACATGCTGCAACTATGTTACTACTGTTGGCAGTGTATTAATTAGCACAAGTTTATCAAGACTATCTCTCCTCCGATGAAAGATTGGAATGGAATCCGTAACCAAAAAAACCATTGCAACGAGCAGGTGGAGGAGTTGCATTGCATTATTTGTTGTAATGCGTGAAGTTCGGCTGCATCAGCCAAAATTGCATTTCTAGACGTGTCGTTAATATTCCGTTTTTTGATAACTGTCTGTCAAAAACAAATATGTTTTATGCATCTAATATATTTTTTGGAGAGGCTTTTGTAATAATTGCATGTAAATCATCCTCATCAAGGACTCGTATGCCCTCAGCTTCCCCCGTAAAAACTTTTTTTTTGAGAAACTGAAAGTTCACAATTATTTTAAGGAGTTTTGACTGCCATAGGAGAGCTCTTCAAGTATTCGAATGTGATGATACCTGCATTATTATTTTGAAAGCTTTCGCTTTCTGATATACATAGTTACAAAACACTTTACTTTATTAACAAGAGAGAGAGAGAGGAAGATCATTTTTAAATGCTTCACTTGGTTGGATAAAGACAAGGGCCATGTAACAAAAGGAATGGAGGAAATATGTGAACAAAAAAGAACCAGGGGAACAAGACGAAGTTCTCTGAGTAAAGTATAATTCTTCCTTAATTCCTGCGACTTTGCAGAGAGCTTAACCATGCTTTACCTTGCTATTGTTCATTTTCTGCTGGTGTGATGGAAATGAGTCAGCAAAAAACGGGAAGTTTCCAGTTTACTCCAGCTGAAAAATTTGCTTGAAAAGGGGTGATTTGTTTGCCATGCATGAACTTTTTTCCCCGATTTCAGTACATTTTCGAGCCGCCTCTCTCAACCGAAGGAATTTTAAGGTTTTGAAGGAAAGTCACGCTTGAGAGTACATAACAACCGATGAATCACTCAAGAAACGGAGAACAAAGCCAAAGATAGGAAGATATTTTTGAAAATTTACTCACTCTTGTTCTCGCGATTATCAGAAAACCCCGTTAATTAGTGAGCTTCGGAAAAAATGAAGCCTACCAAAACTACAATTTTTTTCACGTTGTCGGTATAGTACAATCTCTTCTCAACTTGATAACGGAAACAAAGACAAAAGAAGAAATCATCTTAAAAACGATGTACTAGTAGGTATTTACTTAACGTAGTAGACTCATGTGCAATTTTATCACTCGTAGCGTGTAGGTTACCACTCAAATCAAAAACAGCATAGATTTATATAGCAAGAAAATAGTGCGAATTTAATTACCTTTGTTTCGCCCCACCAGTGGCATTAGCACCGGATGAGCCCGGCGAAGCCAAAGAGCGTGCTTTTGTCGGGGTGGAAAGAACCGTGGTACGGCTTTTGTCAGTCATTTTCTATCCTTTTGTAGTGATTAAATAGAAAGTTTTTATATGAATGTCAAAGAGACCAAGTCCACCAGAAGAGCAATGCAATGTGTTCACAAGAGAATAAAAAACAATCCGTCTCTTTGTTGGAGAGAGGTAGACAGTGCTAGAAAACCGAGTCACATGTTTTCATGGTAAAGTTTCGGCATGGGCAATCAAAGAATCGTTCAATAATAGACGGATGTTCACCAAACTCATCCAATTTCCTTGTTTCCTATTTCTCCTCTCTTTGTGTCCAACAAACCACAGCTAGAAGCACACGAACAAAGGCAAAACTGAGGAATTTTCTTCTTTTTTTTTAGTAAAAAAAACAGCTAATCCTGTTATCTTTGTGTGCGATACCACTGTTCATAAATATATATAATAATACATAAATAAGAAATAATGAGAAGAGTTTCTCAAACAATCAGAAAACTTTTTAAGGCCAAGAGAAGTCTCCACTCTGGGCCTGGGCGTAAATCCCGTCTCTTTTTCACTCACCAATTCACAGATTTTTTGTTCTCCATATAGATTAAGAAGAGAGAGAAGACAACAAGCAAATTAAGTACGCTTAGTAATATGCCTGCTCATTTTGCTCCTCCTTTTCTTTGGATGTCCCCAATTCAACGCCCAGGAAAATTTCCCAAACTATGTACTTTATCTAAGCTTCTGTTGGCAAAAGTTTTAGAACCCGTTTGCATAAAATACTTTTCTAGTTCACTAATCCATCTTCAGTCCCTTTGCTTGGTCTGCTCTACTAAAGCGTAGCATTAATTGTGTTCTTGCAAAGAGTAGTTTTGTTTCTTAATCACATACATAGAATTATTATAACTTTCCAGATTTTCAGCACAAACACTGGAGTTATCATCGACATCCTAAAAAATTTAATTGTACACATTCACACGTTTGTCTTCATTTAAGAAGTTTTTTTTCTCTTCAACTCCGTAGCACCAAACAAGCCAAGAAAAAGTTATCGGCTTTTTACAATAATAATGATACATGTATTTTGATGAGAATCATGCGTCTGCACTCGCATTGAATTTTATTGCAAAGGTTTCTATTTATCTTCGAAATTAATGAGTAAAATAGTATAACGGACTTTTGACTTAACAGGCTTCACAAGTTTTTTTCCCCTGTGCAGTAGCCAGGTCATCATCATCCAACAGAAAAAACCCGCTGTTCGAATTACAAGTGATAGAGATTGTCTTGCAATTTTTTTTCGGAGAATTTTTCTTATTGTGAATAATTGTGAAGACCTGAAATTGTGTTCACGATAAGGAAGAAAAAAATCAGAGACACTCACTGCCAACTAACTTCACGAAACATGATTGAGAGGGGAGATTAAAAGTACAATGATGCAGATAGAATAGGTAGATGCTCTACTCGGATCATTGGATTCTTTCTTTCTTCGTCTTCTTCTTGGCCCATTCGAAACGGTAACTGGTTGGTCGTGCGTGCAGGGAGTGCAGCACAGCTCTTCCCTCGTCTCGTCTTTCTCGCTCGTAACCAGAAAGCAGACTGAAACGAATTTCAGTGAAGGCGAACTGAGTCAATATCATCGTATACATGACACTTTGTCAAGCAGTCTGCTCGCTGCTACGACCGACCGTATCAATATTACCGCAGCAGCACGACACAACGACGACGACGATGATGATTGTTGTTATGACGCTCCCAAATGTATCAATGTTGAAGAAGAAGATTGCTCGCGAGAAAAAATACTCTTCGTTCGCTCACAATTAGATCGCTCACTCAGCCTTACAATATTATTATCATCATCATGTCATTAAAGACCACTATCATCCAAGGACCGCAGCAATAGTAATAGCAATGCAATGAATAAGACAAGCTCATTCATTAAACTTGGAAAAACAGAGTGAGGAGGTAAGTATCAACATTCACTTTGAGACCTATTCACTCGAGAAAAAATCCACACATTCATTCCCAACTACTCCAAGAAACTTTACTGTACACGTCTCATTGATACAAAATACTATGCACAGAGGATCCATTATTATCTTTTTCCAGTTCATAATAGTAATGTCTTACTTCATACTACCTAGGTACTTTAAAGGTTTAAAGGTCCTTTCTTTTCTTCAGCCAGAGAGAGAGAGCTTCATTTCGAGCTCTGTCGGTATCATATTTGGGTGAAATGGAATTGGTTGGTAAACAGCATTTAATATTTTATTCCTTCTTCACAACTTCCACTCTAGATGCTCCTTTGCCAAAAATGCAAAAGTGCTCTAAAACGTCTTTGATCCACATTATTATCATCGACTTTGCAGAGTTTTCTCCCTGTTGTTTGCTCAAATAGACAGAAAGAAGGCGACTAAAAGGGCACAGGAGGAGAATGAGAATGCATAGAAATATATGAATACGATCAACAGTAAATGTGGCGTGGCACGCAAAGATAATGTATGTGAAGCATTTTTTGGACAAGTTTTTTACTAGCCTGGCCTGTATTAATAACGTCTTATTGTTATGATGATATTATTATTATGCAACTATCCTTCCACCCGGTTCTCGAAAAATTCACGTGAAAAAATTTCAAAGATTCTTTTTTGTTCTTTTCTTGATCCGATTTATATTTTTTTCAGGACAATGTTTACATTCTCACACCATCATACCATGCCAGCGAAAAAAAAGCAAGCAAAGTTTGTAATGCTTCGCATGTGGGGAAAAATCCGAGAAAAAAAAATATATTCACTCTCACATCACTACTGCCACATCTCTGCTGCTGCTTTTTGTTGGTTTCCTTCCTTCCTCTAAGCCAAGCAAAAGACGTTCTTTTTTTCGCTACAATATTGCTATGTCACTCATGCCAAACGAGAGGTATGGGGAATAACAAAAAAACTTAACATTGTTATGCTTCTCTCCTGAGCGAAGAATTAGTAATTTGTTTCTAAGGTGATTTTTTTGTCTTCTCCATTAAATAAGATATATTTTTTGTCGTGCTACAGTGTTTTTTTACAGAGCGTGAGCGTGTGATATCGCCAACACTAGCACAGGTTACTAGAAGCAATAGCAACGTTTTCTCTGCTCTGCTTGCGGTCGCGTTTTTTTCATACGCACTTTGTACGCAAACACGTTGCGTATCACCGTACACAGTACATATACACACAATGAACACTAGCCGTCAAATTTAATTTGCTGGGCCTCTCTTTCTCTAGCTCATTTTGTCTTCTTCCTCAAATAAGTACATACCAATCTCCTCCGAGCAGGAATGATATCTATGGAATGTGGGAATTGGCAAAAATCTTTTTGGCAACCAACTCAACGCACCAAAAAGCAAATAAGAATATGACGGAATTCCTTGAGCCAAGCCGAACAATGAATATTACTCGAGAGTCTATTCTTCTTTTCCCAATGCCTGCCTTCCATTTGCGCTCTTTCAAAGTTCCATCACATCACCACACTTCAACAGATTATTATTATTTCTTCTCGTAATAGATGATGTTAGGCAAAAAAATGAATGATGGTGATGAGAAGGCATACTTCATCTCTTTTGTTCTCTTCCTTTGACTGACTGACTGTTGTGAGAGGGAGAGGAGAAAAAAACTGAAGAAGTGAACATGTATAACTTTTTAAAGGGATTCTTCCTCCGCATTAATCGTTAATGTGGATATATGTATGCGTGTGTATCTCTGATATAGGTATTTTTGCAGTGAGCTGTGTTGCGTTGCCTTGATGATAACAATCCTTGCATTATTATGATGATGATTATTATATGTATTTTATTGTTGTATAGAGCAACACTGACGAGAAGCTTGACTTGCACCACCGATACCAACACCATCAGATCTAGTACTACCGACAGTAATCACAATGAAACTAAGTTACTCTCAAAAATCGCCTCTCTAAAAAGTAGGGAAAATAATTCATGGATGGGGGATAAAGTAGGGAAAATAATTCTTATTATGTACCACATACTACCACTTCAGTTTAGCTTTTGGTATTCTGATGAAGACCAGCAGAAGGAAGTAAGTACAAAGATCGGAGAATGAAATGAACGTAACTAGAGTTGGAGTACTAAGTATGTACTACTACTACTACTATGATGATGGTGGTGGTGGTGGAGAAGCTTCAGACATGAGTAAACCCACATGGACTGTTTCCTCCTTCTGAATGAGCCAAGTCGAGCCTTGCCTCATACCTATTGCAGTGGCTTTGGCTTTTCCTTTCTGCATCATCGTCATCATCATCATATCATATCATTGTACCAGAGACCAGTTATGCAGTTGAGTAGAAAAAACCTAAAAAGTGGTTCGTAGAAAGAGGAGAAAAAGTCTCGTTTTATTCCTGCACATATGGTTACCCCAAACTCGAAACCAGCTCATTTTTACCCTGCTGATGTGATATCGCATCGCCGTAGTTTTATTCCCTGGCATGGCATCATGGCAGGGCACATTCTTGATTTAATATCAAACAATACGTTCCGCTCCTAGCTTTTTGAAGATTGTATTGTATCGACTTGACTTTTGTTGAATTGTATTGTGATAATGTCAAAATTCGCTGAAAATATTCATTCGCTACTTTCTTCTCCAACGTAAAGATAGAAAAAGAAGAAGTTGTTTGTACATAGTTTGTACGCAACGCATCATCAAGCTTGTCTCAGTAGCAAAAAAATACCAATGAAAACTAGGATGACACTCCTGAACAGACATACCAAGCCTTCTTCAGTACTTTTTTTGTCGGCACAGGTAAAATGTTAGATTGGACTATCTTGATTTCTATGCCCATTGCTTGAGTACGACACTCACGCAACCCAGCTACTGGACCTCCACATGGTACGTACCTACCTAAAGTAAGTTTTGTGGTGCTCTGAAAATATTCATTAAAATATTTCGTGGTCAGGTTCATGCTCATACCAAACCACTTTCAGTTTCCAGTCCTCATCAATTGTAGGGCTTCTTTTGCTCCCGATGTAATAACTGCGATGATTGAATGCGAGCAGATGGAAGAAAGTCTACATTCTAATCTTATTACCTACTTCTACTTCATTGTATATTTTTATGCATATGACAATCTCGACAGTGTTATGTTATGCGAAAATAAATCAAGGAGAAAGGATCTACATAGCTTTAAAGAGGAAAATGCCAGTAGGACGTACATACATATACATTTTACTTCTAGTCCTTTAGAAACATAGTGTTTGCTAGAGTAGAGTTTTCTCTTGGCCTCACGCACGCACTCGTAAAGTAAAAACAAGGAAAAGTTTGTCCATCTTACACCCTCTGCTTCTGCTTCTCAAAAATGCATTGTTATGATTATTGCCACTATTAACATATAACATAACATAGCTATGTACGTAGCAGACAGTGAGTGCTAGTAACGCCATAGTACTCCCTCCCTACACACACAATTTTCTTTGAATGGTCTCCAGTCAAAACAGTTCATTTTGGACGGATTACATCGTTTTCCTCCTAAATGATTATTACGCACAGTTTTAGTGTGCTTTATGGACGCCGCACGAGAAAAATGGGTTTCTTCAAACTGCCTCTGAGAAATGTTAGCTTAAGCTAAGCTCACATCATAATATCATGCGAGAGTACGAATGTGTGTGTTGTGCGTTTTCTGACTGTCCAAGTAAAGCCACACGCGTGTAAAAATGATGGAGAGATAGATAGAGAGAGAAAGAAAGCAGTCTTCGCCTTTTCCTCTTTTCTATATATGTATTCATGTCTCGCAATCTCAACGAGTTGTGGAGTTAAAAGTGAGAGCATTATTTTTTCCTTCCCTTCTCCGTTCAAATATTTTTCTGAGCCAAATGGATTTCAATGTTTTCTCATACGATATGCATTACTGGGAGTTTGTACGCATAAGGAAAATAAAAATGAAGAAGAAGTCTAATTTTTTTTGTTTCTTAATCCGCTCAAGCTGCACCAACTCACACTTCTTGTTCTTACTGGTTCCGTTTTCACTTTCATGTTCTTGTAGTATTTATAAGACCATTTCAGTTGAAACTACATATGAATATGAGGGAAACTCAAGAAATTGTTCGAATACACACAAAAAACATTGATAGCAATGTTCTTTCCTGCTTTTTCCTTGTTCAAATGTCAAAGGAACAGCGTTGAGGCGAGAGGCCATGGCTCACACACCCTCCTCCCCATTGCTTGAATTTTGTTAGCATGATGAAACTGGTGGATGAAGAAACTCTTGCCGAAAATATATATATCTCAAAGACTAGAGAGAACCATTTGCAACATGATTTCACCTTTTCTCTTTTCACATGTCATGTATTCCTGAAGAGTTGTAGTAGTTACAGCCTGGAACGGATGATAATGTTCCCTGAAATTTCATTGGAACTGTTTGCTCGTTGCCCCGGCACAGCAAGCAAACAAGATATAATCGCTGCTCATTCCATTCGAAAGAGAGGAGCAAAAAGGTATGTAGGTATTCTCTCCCTCCCTCCTGCCTCCTTCAAAAGGGTAACAAAAACTGCATGACTCTCAATCAAACAGAAAATAGGCAGTTATAATCTCAAGCGATATTTCTGATGATTGAATCGCTTGCAGTGTAAAGTGTGAGGGAAAAATGATGAATGATTTTTTACTACGCCAGATGCACCAAAAAGTAACAAACAATTTCGCCCTTTTTCCCAATTCACTCGATCTCACACAAAAAAATTGAATCAAACACGGAAGTCCGACAACGAAGCTTGCTAATGGAAATGCAGTAGGTTGTAGGTATATAGGAAGGCCCCACGAACTACGAACTTATGAGTCCGGGTAAAAATACCTTTCGAAGAAGCTAGAGGGAAAAAAACAGACTGCGTGTTCCCACAAAATTATTGCTCGCTACATCATCATCACTATCACCATCATCAGCATCGGCATCATCATCATAATGCCAAAATGTTGCAGGTTGCAGGGCCACTGCCACCACCTAAAGAAAAAGAGTTTTTCAGTTGAGTTGAATAAAATGGACGAGGCAGAAATGGACTTCACAGCTCTCCTTTAGTTTTCATTTTCGGAGAAGAAAAAAAAGAGGAAATCGGGATTACTATAACTATGAAAAAAAATCTTAATAGTCAGACCAGAACTGAATTCTGCGTACTTTTTCTTCAAGCAATATAGGAAGTTGTTTGAGCGAATGCAACGAGAGCGTTAAGTACACACAGACGTTATAATCCCGATTGCGTTTTTTGGTTAAACCCAAAGTCTAAAAAACAAATCGCTTTATATGCCATGTCTACCCTTGTTTGTAAACTTTACTCTCAAGCTTCTTTAATAAAGTCGAGGAAAAAAATTGGAAAGCATTTCACTTCACACGTTTTCTTCTCGAGCTTTTGAAGGGAGAAAAAAAGGAAAATCAGATGTATCATGCACGCATATTTATAGCAAAGTTTCTTTCTCAACATGAAAATACATCCATGCAAGCAATGCATATGTTATACTACTTTTGAATAAGTTTATGTACTACATGAACGAGAAATGTAAATCTGTGAGGAGAGCAGATCAGAAAAAACGGCTTTTTATTGTATTAGCCGGGCAAAAAAAAACAATGCTTCAGGCTCTGTATTTCTTTCAATTTTTCTTTCTTCGAGTCTTTTCCTATGCCTCTTCGAACTTTTTTTCCTTCTTGTGGAGTTGATGACAAAACATTGCTCGCCGCTTTTGGAAACACACCTAGATCTTTTGCTTTTTCATTGCTGGAGGTAGTGATGAATGAATAGCAAAATTCGAACTTTTTTTTTTATAAAAAAACTTACCCTGTCTGGAGAAAAGAAGTAGGAAGGAGCAAAAAGATCTCTTGAAAGAATAGCCGAATGAGTGTGTGTGTGAGTGTGCAAGAGCACTTCTATTCACTTTACTCTTTCTTGCAGAGTTATTTCAACGCGTGGTGGAAGTAAAAATTTCATGGAATAGCTTGCGTACACTCATGCATTATACAGTGGTGTAGTAGTTGATCATGATAGTGATGGTGATGATGATGATGATTCATTTGCGACGGATGTTACGCTAGTAAATCCAGCAGAGGAAGAATCTAAGGAAAATATATTTCCCCGCAATGCTCAAAAAAATATCCGTAAATCCTATTCGTTTTTGCACAGAGAAATGGTAATGAAACCAGTAAAAATTTATCTTCCACGCAGGAAGGCATCTCGAGAAACCGAAGCGAAAGACAAATAAAATTTACAGGTCATTCATGAAGGAAAGAAAGAACAATGGAAAAGACATTTCACTTCTAGTGTCTAGACGAACGTATTTCATTTTTTAGAAGCGTAAATGGTAACTATTGACGTTTTATTCATATTAGGTATTATGATGTGTATAGCGAAGGGATACAGAAAATGTTTGAAACTCGTCCGAACACAGCTGGTGTATCATTTCCCTACCTCGTTTCGAGTACAAGAACTACAAAAATTTTTGGGGGCTCGTAATGAGTGTATTTTAGAATTACAACTTTTTAAAAACTTGTTCGTTCTCTCGTTCGTACATAAATTTCGCATTACATATTTCATGATTGTGTTACCACCATGCCCTTCCCCTGTCATGACTCACATTAAAGACGAGATCGTTCATACGCGCAAAAAAATTTTTTTTCAGTCTCTGGTGTATTAAATCACTTACTTGTCCAAACACGTAACGAAGAAAACAAAATTACAGACTATGTGTGTGTGTGTTTGTTTGTTGCAAAAAAATGATGATGGTATTCAAAGTTTTCCAATATATAAAAGTGCATTGTTCTCTTAATACCATTGTACTCGCCCGCTCTGATGATGTTGGTGTTGGTTTGGTAGTTACATATATTTGAGTAAGGATAAGGAATCTTTTTTGCATTTCTTATAATGTAATTTACTGCCTTCGTTTCAGTCACGCCGCCAGAATAATAAGGAAGGAAACTTTTCCTTTCCCCTATCAAAGTTTCAGCAAAGTTTTTTTTTATCAAAAGGCAGTGTTTCTTGTAATATCTATGTAGTATCTGAGGGGATGTGGTGGTGTGGCTGATCTTGGGTCAGTTAATATAAATCACATTATTCATATTCATCTGAAAACAGTTCCCTTCTCTCTCTCCAGCCAAACTCATATTTTTTTCTCATTCTCTTGAGCTTACTTGAAAGCGAGCTAGCAGTGAATGAATAAATTTCCTCAGAAACTTTTACATGTTCCTCCATACATCTACTACAAATACATACACCTGAGCGAGCAATGTGCACTGCACACGTTGCGTTATATATTTTTTAATTTAAAATTTGAGAAAAATACCGTCCACTGATTTCTAAAAAGTTCTACAGAAAAGACATTAAAAATTATCGCGAGATAAGGAATTAGCTTCAGCTGCTATTTAGGGGAAGGAATTTTAGGAGAATACTAGAGGCCTTGCATGGTCTGGCCTGGCCGGCCGAACATCGGAGCAGCAAGAACCGCATACCATAAAAAGTATGTATAGTGTGAATACTTTTTCAAGATTTGGAAATAGCCGAGAGGAAAAAGTTCTCTCGACGCACAGAATACTACACTAAAAAGGAATGTGAGAGAGGTGTTATTTGCGTGAATATACGACCATCACCACATCCCACTGCCTTTATTTATTCCTACTTTGTAACTAATCTAAAGATACAAAAGGAATGAAGAATAGCGTATCTAGATAGAGCAAAAATACATCAATGACTTTTCTTTTTACAAATTTTATTCTCTTTGAAAGACATCTGGTTGTTCAGAGATCTTAAAAAGTAATACCGGGTCGCTTTGTACAGAAATATAAAATATTCTCAAACTTGGTTTTCTTGAGAAATTCAAAAAAAGAAAGAGAAATACCTCATTTACAACTTGTGCAATACACAAAGAAAGGAATGGTTTCATTTGCTGTGAAAACATTTTTTGCATTACATGGTTCATTATTCAGCCATTTGTTTTCAAGACACATACATAATGGCATGGAACCGAGCAGCCTCTTGACGTATTCGCTATGGCAAAATCAAAAAAAAAATCTTGGAGCTAAAATTTGTTTTTTTTTTCTCTATGGGATTTTTTTACAAAAGAATCTAACACTACAAATGCGAAAAAGCAATAATAATTACAACCTAAAAT
>JAHZNI010001875.1:0-10880 GCA_027744415.1 Seira ritae | reverse complement strand
CTACGTAGACGTTGCGCATGAAATGAGTCAGAAAATGCCAGAACTGTAGAGTTAATTCAATTTCTCTGATGCGATTATGCAAGGATGAGTTTGCAGAATATTCTTTGCTATTTCTATTAAGGTTATACTTGAACTCTGTTCTTGAGTGATGCCAACGAAATGTGAAGTACTCATTACGTGGGAATGATCTGGATTTTCATAGTCAGATCGCTTCTCATTTGTCTCCTCTATTGTAGTATTTCCATTATTAGTTTCCTTCTTTTTGTTATTTTTTCACAATGTTATGTGCAATTTATCATGGCACAATACAATTCTTCATTTCAGTACGATAGCTTGTTCTCCATGCAAAACAATCTGATTTTATGATTATATTCCTTTTCCAATAATAAGCCAGAACTTGAAATGGAAATAGGTACTTAATGTACGTTTGTTTAATCCTACATGTGGTGGATCGGTGGCTGTCATTCTCAGCTAAGCTTTCGACTATTAGTGAATGAGTAATAGTAAAATGAGAAAAGTTCGCAATAATATATAAAACCCTATGAAAAGTTTCCACCATATTATTAATAATCATGACAGAGCTAACCAAAAAAGGATAAGTGAAGAGGGAAAACATGACTATTTTAATCATACTATCATATTCCTTGAAACTTTTCCCAATAAATCCTGCCCCCAACCCCAACCCTAGCCACGATAAAAAGAATAATCACCGCAAGCAAGACGCAGCATCTGGCCGTGGTCATATAGTCCACTGTCATGCAAGAGTTCATCAAGTTATTTTTCGCAGGGAAACAATATGCAACACAGCAAAAGTCTATCAAGTAGCTAAGTGAACGATGAAAAATGTATAGACTTTAATTCCTTCCGTGCACATTCCAGTCCCCACATATTCCACCATCTGCTTCTACTTTTTTTGTCATTCTGTTTTCAGCTCTTTGCATTCATCATCTGGAACGAATAACGGCAGTAATCGAGACAGAAGAATATTGCAGTGTAATAATAATATTATGCCAATGATAATATCACGCCTATACATACTAGTACAAGTAGGCCTGAGTATTTATATGGCACATCACATCACATACACATTATTCATGTCTGTTTCCAGAAAAAGACAGTCCAGATGAACTGAAATTGCCATCATGTAGTAAGGTGAAATTTCTATCGTCACATTTCTCATCACGAGTGCAAGATGTGTAGAGAGAATATATTCTACGTACATAGATATTACCTATGTACGTTATGTGTTTTAATGCATATTCATGAGACAGTGAGAGAATTTTGATCTGTAAAGGCAAGTCACCTACTCTAGTCGCTAGACGTGTTTTTCTCCAGCAGCAGCGTCGCTTCTGCCTTCCTTCCGTTAGACACTGGCACAATGTGATCTTCTAGTTCGTTGGAACTGAAACTGAAGCTCTGAATTACATACTTATGCAAACCTTTCGCTCAACTCTATCCGCGCACATCTAGCACAATTTCAAAGAATTGAGCAGCACATGCACTTTTTTATTGGAGGAGGGAGGAGAGAACTAAAATTAGATTTGATTCAAGGAGAGCATACATAAGGACTTGTGAAAGAGGTTTTCTCCAAACTCAAGCTCGCAAAAATACACTAAAAATTTTTAAATGAGACTTCAAAGAAGATCAATTGAATTGATGTAGTAAAAGAAATTGAATATAATTAAAACTGACAAACTAGATGATTTATTCAACGATGGTTCACCCGATCAGTAATTGTATTGTAAAATCGTAACATAAAACTCACAATCAGTAGTAGTAGGTAGGTAGGTATGCATGTAATTTTTTATTTAATTATGATGCCGTATTTGATCAACCTTCTCCAGGGAGTATTCTACCAGTTCATTTTTCGTTTTCAAATGTACCATCTCATTTAATACAATTTGTGAAATTTCCATCCATTTCATTCATATTTTTCGAAAGCAAAAAGACACAACCCTAAAAAATCATCTTGTATTTCGCTCCTTATTACATAAATATTAGATCCAAACATTGCTATTCATTGCACACGAGTCACAGGAATACGCATCTTTATAATTAAATTAAGGATGTTACGGCAAAATTTACAATCAGATAGATTGACAAATAAGATTATTTTTGACAGAATTAGCTTTAGTTAAATAACAAAATATTTTTGTGGTATTTAGCATTTAAAATCAAAATCGCTTACTTATGCATGCTTACTGTTGACTTCTTTTTAGTTAAAAACGGTTGTCTCGTCTTTATGCCATCAAACGGTCATTAATTCTCATGCTTCCAAATTTGCAAACAACATTTGCAAATGGGGTTCATTTTATCAATCATACTAAATTTACAAGGAAATTTATGGTAGTAGTAAAATTTTTCGTAGCATTATTGTACACAGTCATCATTGCATTTTTTAAAAACATAATGCGCTAATCCTAAGCTTAATCTATCTGAATATAATGATAAATCATATAATCCAAAGTTCAATTACATAACAATGTACAAATTCTGCGTAACTCTTGTGATCGTTACAATTTTCCTTCTAATACATACATTGGATATCTCGATCACATAATTTTATACATTACGTAAAAGAATTAAAAACGTTTTGACAGTTAAAATTGCGAAATGATCATACTTTTAGCGTCAACAGTTCTAATTACCTGTTTAAAATGTTACGCCTATTCACTACAGACTATGCATACATTACACAAAACGTGTTGGACAAAATATTCAGACGTGAGATTAAGTTTTAATTATTTCATACAATATATGATCTTGCAATAATTGTATCTTAAAATTATCAGTCGAGTCAATGCGATAAAATTATTATAATACAGTTCATAGTTAAAATTGCTGGCTCCCTTTTTTGTTCAAGTATTTTGCTTGTTTTGTAATGTAAATACCAAACACTATGTACATTTCATGTAGACACTCGCTTGCATAAAAATATTTACAGTTTCTGTTTCGTATATAGATAACGCAAATTTACATAAATACTTATTGGATTTAGGCGCTGTATTATGTGGGTGGGTGTTTTCTGTTCCCTTTGTGTCACTGAGCCGAATATTTACGGACTACAATTTATGGAGCATATTATTCTTGAAAAAAATGCTTTCCCCAAAAACTTTTTAAATGCACATTTTGAGTAATATTTGTTAATTTTTGAAAGTATAGTATTGTAGCCTAATATTTTCCTCCTTATTACCAATAATTATTATTAATATCTGTTGAAAAAATTCACAACATTGTCGAGAAAGCATGAGAAGGAGCAATAGTTACTAGATTAATTCGTAGTGTTTTCTTTAGTTAGTTCTGACAATATTTTCACCTATCCTTAACATTAAACATATTTCTAGATAACCCGCTCAAGTTATTTCCAACTTCATAAACTTAAAGCAAGGAAGCGATTATCGAACATTTTAGAGCGTATACACTGACCTTACTGCAAAATGACATTCATAACCTTGGAACTCGCCAGAGTCAAGAATTCGTTAAAAAAGTTAGGGAAATAGATATTCAGTATTTTCTAATGTGCGCCATACTTTAATAATAATGAAAGGCATATATTGCAGCATAGCATGTATAGATAGATACGTGAACTGTGATTATCTTGGCGATTAAGGAAACTAAAATTGACAAGACAGTGACAGTAGATAGGCACAAATACATTTAAAATCGTCCCCAGTAAACATTAAAATTCATCAATTAAAATTTCAAACAACAGCAAAGACAAACTTCCATAAACATTAAATTAAATACTACCAGACAATTATTGATTTTGAAATACGCAAGCGAATACATGCCTTCAATTAATTGTAGGAATCATTATGAATAGACCCTTATCTCAACTTTCATAAAACCACGTCAATTTAAACAGGTACTAAAATATGAATTTTAAAATGCAGCACAGCCAAAAAAGGCGAAATTGAGCAGAGCAAAACCGGAGTGAAAACTGTTCTTCAGGAGATAAAACAACTAATACGTGTGATTATGTTTATAAGTGCTAAGATTTCATGAATGCAGTTTGTTGACACAAAACAGAAAAAAAATTCTTCACACTTAATTATTCTAACAGTATTATAGTTGTGGGAGCGTTGACATCTTATGTTATTACTACACAGGACATTTTTTACGAAGATTTAGTGTTAGCAACTGGAATACATCGTAATCCTGACATAAGATGTAGGAACAAAACCTTCCTCCATAGAATTTTGTCTTCGTACACGTGTCCAACCATCCCCTTGATCTTGTTCTACAACGAAAAGTTGTTCCCCGTCGCCCATGGGTATACTTCCCTCTGATGTAGCTAGAAGTTGAGAAATTGGATTATTACATATTGACTGGAGCAGAGCAAAAAGTTACATCAGTAAACATTACGATCTAGTAAATTCTTTTCTTTGGTACCTTCGAATGGATACAAAGCCTCGCATGTTCCAAGAACTGGCAATGGCTCTTCGTAGTAGTCGTGGTTGTCAGCATCAATATGCTCAAAGTCGGAATCAGGTAAACTTGTGTGAGATGTGCTTATTCCGGATTCAGGACTGTTGGAAGACCTATAAAAACGCAATTTTATAGAATTATATACATACTGAAATGCGAAACCTTTGCACAACTCATAGATTTTTATTACAACCACAACAAAATGAGATTGTATACCCGTGTGAAGGAAGGGGTGTTCCTGGCGCCGAAACTTTGTGATTGTTCTGGCTTAAATCAGAAGCACTTCTCGTCAAAGACTCGTCGGACCCACTACTTCTATTTTGGGATGTTCTGTAATTAGTTGACCCGTAACCGCCTTGGTTTTGTGGCATATCCACCTCAGTAAGGTACGTTTGGTATTTCTGATGCTCCTGCTGTAATATGCTCAGACGTTTCATACTTTCTCTTAACTGACCTTCTATCGCACCTGGATCGCCAAGATTGGGATTTGACTGATATACGGACTGCATTTTCACCAACCCATCCCTACACACACAAGTGGAAAAACATTGGTCGCATTTTTCTCATTTATTTTTTATGCATGTAAAATCTACTATTTCATAATTATTTTTTGCGTTGTATGTAATACGCACTTTGCCGCAGTCTCTTGCTGAATTTTCGCAGCATATTCGTCAATCTTTTGTTGTAGCTTCTTTCTTCGTTGGTTTGGAGGAAGTTCACTGTAGTCGTCTCTGGTGTCCTGACCCCCAGGCTAAAGGACAAAAGGAAGGAGATTTAAATGTCATGATCAGGTTACTGTGCTTATATCGTCGTTGGTAAAAAATAAGTCATGTTTCATTGTCTTACTTTATTATTACTAAATATTCCAAAGAGACCAGAGCGTTTCTTCGACTTCCCGGACGAAATAGTTCCTTTGTAAGTCAAGCTTTGGTTATCCTGTCTCACACTATTGGAATAACCATTTGTTTGAGGAGGCGGCGCTTCACCGCTCTTAATGGCACTTAAATCTTCGAACGGAATATCTTCTGGAGGTTGAAAGCCTGATTTATACCTTTCAATCACTAACTGAGAATCCTGCATAGAAAATAAAAGAGAGTCAATTTTTTCGCCATACTATGTATCTTGAAGCAAAAAAGTTAAATGCTTACAGTTTGGTCATCAATTTGATCTGTCGCTTTTGCCACTCCATCCAAACATTTTCTGACAATAGGACAAATGGCTATTTCTACTTCAGTCGCTTGTTTCATATTATTTTTAAAACACTTAATTCGCTTCTGATCAACATCTTGCAGGCCTTGGAACACAGAGGGCATCAAAACCTTGTAGAAACTGTTCTGCATTTCATTTGCTTTGTCCAGCTAAAAAAATAAAATCCCATGTTACCCAACCAAAATTACATTTCATTTACATCAAGAAGATATTGGAGAAGTTGATAAAGCATTATCCTTCTAGCATGTGTCTGCGCACCTGATTTGCATATTCTTTTTTACTGTCTTCACACTGCTGGGACTTATATAATGACTGCAGTCTCTGTTTCTCCACTTCCGCCCTGGACAAATTCAAATCTGCATCGGCCCTCTGGAAACTCTCCAGCGCTTTTTCAGACTCTCTGAATGATTTTTCATAGTTCTTTTTGGCACGGTCGAGGTTGGCGAGTTGATTTTGTAAATTGTTCTGATGCCGGATTCCTTCTGCTAACTGCTTCTTCTTCTCGTCTTTAAACTCCTTCGTTTTGCTGTGAACCTCTTTAATAACAGATGCCACCAGATTTTCTGCGATGAGCTCATGCTGGCCAGCCAAGTCATTCATTTCGTTAAGCATATCCTTGAAAGCTTTACAGCTCGTGTATCTGTAGCATTTCGAAAGAGCGTGTGATAGTTATCATCAACCGTAACTGTAATCCTTTTGCCTCCCTTATCCCCGTTATAAAAATTGGCAAAGAGAGCTAATTTTTTCTGCCTAAAATCTCTACATTTGAGCCAAATCGAAGTTGGTGCCATTGTACTTGCCCTGCGTGCACCAAGCTTATGTAACCTCTCACACAGCACAAGATTGGAAGTCAAATAATACCTGACTATACCTACTTATCTTTGGAGCTGCTTTAAAATTGTGTTTATGATTTTGCTTCGAACTCATAAAACGAGATTATGAACGATGCTCCCATAATAATGATTACGTCTAAATTACGCATTATTATTATCCATCAAAGCAAGTCAAACATTTCAAAAACGTATAAAATCAGCCACGTGTAAAGTACATTTCTTTTTGTAAATAAGTATGTACAAGAAGATACAAACTCTCATCAATTCTTACATAGCTATCATAAACAATTGTACAGGATGATATTTTGCTATTTTTCTTAAATTTCTTCAAATTCAATTTATGTACATGCTTAAATTCAACGAAATTCTTGCTCTCATTTTTGATTTGTCATATTCCAAAACTCGAAGCATTTCATCACATTGTTTGTCATTGCTATCTATCATATTTATTAAATATCATCATCATCATTGAACCACAGTTCAGCTCGGAATTGATTTGGCCCTACCCTAAACCTGCTAAACTCAAACTCAAACCCCAACAAAAAATACCATTTATTCAATAAAAATTATTGTGAGCTGATAAAATCATAACTTGCACTTACTGGAGTTCTTCTTCCTCCTTCTTTTTGGGTTGGTACGTCTTGACCAGTTTCCTGCAAGGAAAAAAATATTGCCAGAAATTATTTCACTATTCCATTTTACAAATTCCTCCAATTAAATCAAATACATTACCAAATGGAAATCTTGTGGGAAATGTTTATTCAAATGCCTAGACATGCAAGGTATTCGAATTGCAGTAAATAAAATTATTTCTTTCAAAATCAGTTACACTACAATCTTCATATTATTCATACATCACGTCACCCATCGAATCAACGTCATATCATCCATCATTGCCTAAACATATTCATGCTGTCTGGCTATGGCTCACTCAGTCAGCTCTTATTGAATGAGGGATGTCTGTTTATCTTCTTGCTCTTCTCGCCGTCTTGGGAAAATGGTTACGTTACGGCGAGTTGATATGATTTACATCAAATCAAATACTTTATCAAATGCGTAACGTTATTCTAGGTGTTAAATTATCAGTAATTTATGAACATTCAAGATACGTACATAGTATGTGCCATTTAAACCAAAATCAAATTATATGCTTGCAGGCAAATAATTTCTTGAGATTGTAGTGTGAAATACAGTTCAGTGCACAGGCAGCGTCTTGAACAAATAAGCAGAATTCTCTTGAAAGACTGTTTATATTTGCTAGTAATACTCATGGACAGAAAAATAAACATGCCATCAAATTCATTTTCCATTTCAAGGGCGTTAATGACTCCGCCATAACATTGGTGCCTACTTAAAGTCAAGTTGCATTGCTTCACCCCTTCTTTAAAATCGTAAAAATGTTATTCATTGCTGCTGACATTTTCATAATTTTTCCAAGCACAATTTAGTGCCTCAGAAACTTAAGCTCAAGATTCAAGAAAGACAGGAGAGGAAACGAGACGCTCCTATTTAAAATGCGGAAAGAGGAACAAGTGATAACGAAAGATGCGTGTGTAAAAATATCAGACAAACATCCTTTCATGTCTTTTTCCTTCCTAGCATACTTGGTAAGATATACGGAGAAACAAGGAAATTCACTCGTATTACAATGTGTTAGTGTAACACAACATGTCCATATAATCCATACTTAGCAAATCGTACCAACAACATAAATTTTTGCTTCATGTTCATGCTTCATTGAAGTTTTCTTTTGAAGGATTACGATGATGATATAATTTTTATGCTGATTTACTTGACAGTTTGACATTAGCTTAGTAAGCGAAAAGGAAATTCAGAAGGACTTACCGCGTAAGGACAACAATAAAAAAAAAAGAGATTATAGTGGATGTAAACTTGTGTCTCATCCCAAAAGCATAATATTATGTATGATAATCTATTCTCCCAAAGCACTACTAATGAGAGCTATTTAGGCGATTAAATTTCTATTTTTTATTTGTAAGCTCATTAGTCAGCAAAACAATTCATCTTTCATTTCCTCTAAAATGATGTTATTGAAAGCTTCCTATTAGGTAAATTCAATTATCGTAACAAAGCAAGCGTGTCACTTTATATGTATTTTTTCAGAAATGAAATGAGTTACATAAAAAACGATAGATAATTGTATTTTGTTATACAACATTTGATATATAATAATACTTATTGATTTAAAAAAAGAAATGGAAAGTCACACATGAGCGGTAGTAGAATAGTAGCAGCAGAAAAGCAACGCACGCACGCATTTCATTGCATTCATTGTATTAATTCAAAAATGCAGGTAGTTTAGCATAAAATGTAATTGTACAGTAATTCTGTACAGTTCTCAATGCATTTTTTACGTGAAACTAAATAGGCTAGCGTGATTTCTACCATTTTTCTAAGAGTTAACAATGCACATGAGCCAAGAGTATTTTTACACTGTGAATGCATTTCCCTCGAGAAGGCGCATCAAATCGAGTAGGCACGTTCTAAAATATTTTGCTGTAAGATTATCTTCAGATGTAAATTTTTCGTGCTAGTAACACCATAATATGCGAAGAAAGCTATTGCAGAAACATGAACGCCCCTACTAATATAGTTGAGAGATGCAGCGGAGAATTCTGTATTGTGCCAGTAAGTAGAGTTGTGGCATATACTACAGCATTTCTTTTTTGAAATAGTAAAACGTGCATTCTAAACAGGTACATCTTTCCTAATCAATTAAAATTAAAACCAGTGAATTTTATAATTTTAACTTATTGAGATGCAAACCAAATAGTATATTATGTTTCAATATTAATGCCGACTTTTATGGATACAGAATAGGGATAGAACCATGCGGTTGCACTACAATGCAATCGTCAAAAAAATTAAAGCGTTATCTCTAGTATTACGCCATTTGCGCGGATACATGCATAATACTACGCATACGCAACAACGCAATGAAATAGAGTACATATATAGTAATCATTGTATTAGCATTACCGTTTTATACTAATAAACAAAATTCTTTTTTTCGTCTGGTTTGGTGAGTATACTTAGTGAACTAAAATTAGTCAACCGTACCAATTTACTGCAAAGTTCATGGTGCGCGATGCTTGGATTCCCGTAATGAAGTGCAATGTAAAAATATTTAAGTTTGGATCGCTGACTTGGTGTTTGCTTCAAATTTCGTTCACAACTTCACAACTTTTGCATTGGTTCAGAAAAAACGACAGAAGCAGAGCAGCAAAAAAGTTTTTGTTGAAAGCTTTTTTCTCCCTCACTTAAATGATACACCTTCAGCGTAAACACATAGGTAAACATGTAATTAGGCATTCTTAGGTTGAAGACTTATGCTAATCTGGCTAAACTTTGTATTTTCAAGAGTTAAATGAAAGAAAAAAGGTTGATTGGTATGCAAATACGACGATTTTTTTCATACACTCAAGGAACAAACTCGCTTCATAGGAAGTCAGAGGTTTCCGCTCCGACACTGTCAATTTCTTTTAAATAAAAAGTAGAAAAAGCTCGTATTTGAGGTAACTTTCCACCTACGCCTTAGAAGAGTAAACTAAAACACGCAAATAAGTGTTTATTTTATTCATTATAGGAAATAGAAATGCAATCCAGCCAGGCAATAAACAAAAATGTGGTAGCTTAATTCGCCACAAAAATGCATTGGATTTGGATTGCAATTCATTACTTTTGTTTATGACAGGTTGAATTTAGCCGCACCCATACATTAAAACATACTAAAGAACTATAATTTCTAAAAAACTATTAGAATTCAGATTCCTCAGCCATCACATGTGTATCCTTTTAGAATATTTGACGGCGAGATTGCCATTATTACATTCTCTTTTACGCGATCGGCGAGACACATGGTATTGCTTGTCATTTCTGGATTTTGACTTCTCCAAGGAATGCCCTGTGGTATGCGGAACAAATAAAAACCTTTCACTTCGAGCCAAAGCACCATAATCCTTATCTAACAATTACATCACATAATTTAAATTCAATTAAAAAGACTTTTATTGGCTGCGCTTTTGAAGTGAACCCGTAAATGCTGTTAAGAAAATCTCTGTTAATCTCTAATATCATATCATATCAATGGCTACATTCATCAATTTGCATAATCTTGAATACCGAGGCTTCTCCTAGCGAAGTTTTTCGAAACAGAATTTCTAACAAGAATTTGGCTATATTGCCTGTGTACATGGTTTTCCCCTTAGAGCAAAATAAATGAGACTCGGGCTTGTAATAAATTATTACGGTTTAGTGCAGTCGCAATCTTAAATATTCTTGAGCACTCTGTATTTTGTAACTCAAAGGGTGAGTCTGATTATGAATACTATATAAACTGCTGAAAATCCATTTAAGTTGATATTTTCAATGAGTAGACTATTATAAACA
>JAHZNI010001874.1:0-11349 GCA_027744415.1 Seira ritae | reverse complement strand
TGCACGACTGACATCCCCCTTAAAGGTCTCGTGCACATTTGTCGCTTCCGGAACGATCGGAGCAACTATAAGAGATATGCATTTACATATTTATCCGGACAGTGATGATTTGATTTGATAGGAGGAATCATATTTAATTTATGTATTGTATTTGTGTATTCTGGAGCAGCCATCATCGCAGTATTTAAAGTTTAAAAACGGTTAAAACAATCTACATCAGACTAATAAATCTTTCAAATTAGAACTCTTAAAACATCTACATAGATAAAATACAGTAAATGAGCTCATAAATCATCCAAAAACTGCATCTTACATACGTACGCGTGCCAAAAATAGATGTTTGCATAAAGCAAAGTAAAGGGTGTCCGCCGAATTACATAGTGATTTTTTTACTCAATTTGCTCAAAACTGCGAAAAGTTCTGCACATTGATGGTAGCCTAACAGGAGGACAAGAGCCGGGGAATCAAGTAGGGCT
Source organism: Seira ritae (assembly GCA_027744415.1). Taxonomy (NCBI): domain Eukaryota; kingdom Metazoa; phylum Arthropoda; class Collembola; order Entomobryomorpha; family Entomobryidae; genus Seira; species Seira ritae. The sequence continues at coordinate 10,873 of JAHZNI010001874.1, read as the reverse complement.
CATGTCGACTCCAAATAAATGCACTCAACGGGTGCATCAAGCACCATAAAAACTAACTTTAAATGAAAGCACCCGGATTCGCATGGTGATATCGGGTGAATTTATAATGGGGCGCTCCATGTACCCGTTAGGTGCATTCATATATGCAGTACACAAGCACTCCATTAGATTCCCCATAATTTTTCCTCCGGGTAAACTCTACCAAATTCGGCGGACACCCTGTACTGAACCAAACCTGCAATCGTTTTGTCGCATTGTTTGCCCAAATCTCTGGGATAATTATGTCCGTTTTGCGTGTCATAGTCCACAAATCCTGAGAGACGGCTTCTCTTACTCGCATCATTCTCTCTTTCACCTGCATTAAAAAGCACATTTACACCCTTCTTAAGAACTTAACAAAATATTTTAGCCTGCTGATGTCATGTAGGTACCTCTCGCTCATGTCCTGCCTCCAAAGCTTCAAATGTAACTGCTCCAATTAGACTAGTAACCGACTACGAGTCACCAGTCCAACGTGAGACAGCAAAAATGTAATAAGCTGCTTGCAACCCGTCATGCAATACTGACATTTTGTCTTCTCTTCCACCTCGTCGTCTTCCTCCATGATTGTGTCGAATCCACTTATTCAATTATTAATTTTTTTTACTATTTTAATTGAAACTTTTGGTTTGAATGAGTGGGTGGGCAATTCGCACGAGCCACCCTAACAATATCCCTATCCATTGTGTAATTTTTAGCTTTTCATTTTCGCACTTAATTCTGAACTTATTCCTGGAGAAATGTTTTCTAGAATTAAGTGAATCTATTTACATTAAGCTTTGACGTGTCAAATTCTATCCAGTGTATTACGTGTTCCCTCTGTCGAATAAATAGGCATTGGAAAATTAATTCCTCTGATTATATTGCCCTATCTCTAGCCTAAGTAAAACCTGAGCAGCTCGCAAAAAATTGTCTGATACATAGCTATACAATGTACATGTAATGCAAAATGCAATGCAATAAGTATTTAAGACTATCCACCTTCCCAACGATTTTAAAGAACTACATACTCCCGATTCCCTTCTTTGTGAGTCTAGTTGTCTTCGCCTTTTTATTGTCATACGCATAAGAAGTGATAATGATGATGATAAGCATTCAAAAGAATAGGAGCGTATGCACATAGTTGTGGGAAAACAAAGTTGTTCATGCAAAAAAATACCATTGGAAAATAGACAGGGCGTTTTTTGTTGGCTCTTATTCCAAAGCATAGTTGTAAATGGAACATAGCATTTGTGGGATATTTGCCAGTTCTGGGGAGCGGTAGTGAACAGTGTTGGACGGCATGCTTTTTTCATCTGGGGCTGTCCATAAAATGCGTAACAAAACAGGTGAGGTGGTGTTTCGGTTTTACTATCTTCTCATTGTTCTTTAGCCCTATCCCGTAACAGTTACGGGGGGGGGGGAGGTCTGAAAAAAGTGGTTTTTAGCGTTACGTATTTTGCTCTTTTGCTGAATTGGGTCATCCCATGTACTCCTTATGACTAATGACTGTCCCCTGGCTTCTTATCTTTTAATAAATCCACAAATAAATCAGTAGTTGAAGGAAAGAAAACGAATTGCATTATCCACCCCGGAACTGCTTGCTATGTTCTGTGCTTGTCCAATCGCTGCAGCCTCTTACGGATTGGATGTTTCCAACACATCCTTTGTCTTCTGCAAATTGACCTAATCTTACAAAACAGCTTCAATTCAAGTTCCCCATATCCCCATCGCGTGAAAGCTGGACTCGGATCGCGGGGAGGGTCCAGTGACGGGTACATTCTTGTAAGAGTAGCCATTCCTGTCGGAGACTTACTAAAGATTTTTTCGGTGTCTGTCACTAATTTGTTAACTTTGGGAAATGATTGACGGATATTTTCGGCAACTAAATGAAACATGCAATAATCCTTGATACAAGTAAGGAAGCTTTCCTACTGTTTTTATGTACCTTACACTGTCAGTAAGCAGTAGGAGGAACCACGTCTTCGAAAAAATATGCAATTATTTTGCCAGATATGCACGTGCATATGCAACATGCATTTATAATCCAATTATGAAAAAATATGCATTTATATCTTTGCATGACTGACATCCCACTTAAAGGTCTCGTGCGCTTTTGTCGCTTCCGGAACGATCGGAGTAACCATAAGAGGCATGCATTTACATATTTATCCGGGTAATGAGGATTACCCATATGCTGTCCATGTTAAAAATTGAACAAGCAAAAAGGTAAGAAAAAAGCGCTTTAAAGCAAAGCAGCAAAAAGCAATTTTTTTTCGTAAAAAGCGCTTTTTTCCCAACGCTGGTAGTGAAGGATTACAAAAAGAAAAGAGGCTGTGCTGAAATGAATGAAAATAACCGGTAACAGGTACGCTTGCAAAACTGATCGTGAGCTCAATGATGATGACTCATATGATGCAAAATTTTACCATAACGTGATAAGCGATATTTTGACATTAAATTAAATTTCTAAAACTGAAGTTGTCTTCAAAAGGCAGCATAAGGACCGATTTTCTCTGTGATTTCTCAGCGAGAGATCTACACAATTTCCATGTGCATTCTCTTCTTCCGTACGTTGAATTGCATCTCGGGTCCAAAAATAAACACAACGGACGAAAATATTTCCTCCGTTTTTATTTTACAAATATCTATTGTAAATAGCTGAAAAAAGGTGCGTTTGTACCTACCTACTTAGAAGCAGATCAGATCTAGATCCTATATGTATTCCTATGATAATGCATTTTGGTAGCCCGAAGATTTGGAAAGAAGATAAGGAAACGATCAAACTAAAAATAGATTTAGTTTGTCGCCGACTTCATTTGCGGTTGTTGCATCCGAACTGGGAAGACAAAAAACCTGTCTCCAATTCCAAAGGAAGTAGCATGTTGTTTTCCGTGCATGCTGGCAACATGTACTTGCAATCCTGATCCTGAACATCTTTCCTCTTGTTGGTCTCGTGTTTTAAAAGTCGTCTTAATTTTCAGTATTTTTGTTTTTGTTGACAGGCAGTCAAAAATTTGATTGAGGAATGATGGGGAAAAATGATCGTTTGTCATTCCCAAAATCTCAAATGTTTATTTTTTAGCAGAATTAAGTTTCAAATGAGGAGGGTCTGTCAAAGCTGGAGCATGAGGAGATGGAGGGAACGCTGAAATAAGTAGAAGAAGGTTCTAACGCAAAACAAAACCGAAATTTCAGTTAAATCACGCCGGAGATATTGTATTTACTTTCAATATTTTAAAAATGAATAAAATGTGCATGGCAGGTAAATACGATGGCAGGTCTGAGAGGCTCAAAATGTGACATGCCAGACCTACCTGCCATATAGTCGTGTAGCCTGTCATTTGGAACCCTTGAGGTACCTTATTTGGGCATACCTGTAGTCTTTTTTATTCCTCATTAAATCTATTCTTCTCATGAAATTAGTCTTACGGTCCCCGTAGACAAACGAACGACTTCTGTAGTACTGTTTTGCTTGTCGTATGAGAAGCCAGATGGTAATCATGCCTGGAAAAGGCCGCGTGCCGGGAAAAATGTGTCGCATCATGCTAGAATCTGATATTACAAAAACTGGAGGAAAAGCTACGCATTTACAACAAAAATCTCCAAGGTGAGTCTGTGACTTTCACCAGCGGCTTTCACAACCTTACCAGCGGCCAACTACCGGTGACTTATTACCAGCGAGATAAATTACCAGACAGTCTAATTACCGGTTATATTATATTACCAGCAAAATTGTATGAATTAATTTTCATACCCCGGACATGTGCATTGAAAATCTTTTGAAAAAATGGAAACAGAAAACTTTGCTTGGTGAGTGCTGGGTTTCCCTCAACTACAAAAATTCCACCTTAATTGCTAACATTTTCTTATCTTCCATGCTTTTTATTTTCCGTTGCGAGCGACAATTCACTGAAATGCATTAACAGCACGTTTGAAATCCCAAGCCAAATGGTCAAGAAACGCATTTTTGGTAGTCGATAGATACCCATACCTCACCAAGCAAACTTTGAAATTGCCATTTTCAATGCATTACGTGTCCTCTCTACATTATATTATTAATACCTCTATGTTAATTTTACGATGGAGAAGAATGTCATTTTTAAAGTGAACATTCAATTATGCAACTAAAATGGGATGTAATGGGATGAACATGTTAAAGTACTCTTTGCATTTCCTGCAGTAAGATGCTACAAACTTATGCTTGAATTTTCCTTGGGTAGTGTGAAGTTTTGCTGGACATGCTGGAAGTGTATTTTGTCGCTCTTGACATTCTCAGAACTGTTTCTTCACACTCCTTTTCGCTAGAACGTACAAATACACGTTAAGATTGAGCTTGTGTTTTCCTTGTTTTGTTTTTTTAAACTTCTACTTCCATTTTTCTACAACTGAAGCAGCAAAAAGTTCAAAATTTCCTAACAATTTTTCCTTCGATTTTACGAACAAAAAATAATTACCTTGCGGTTTTATTCTTTTAACGAGAAATTGGTGTTGGGTTACGTGTTATTCTGTGGTAAAGTAGCTAATAAAACCAAAGAGTTAGATAATACTCATTGTCATGTTTTGAAGCAAATGGAGATGTTTGCTGAGTCATACCAAAATGATCTAATTGGGTCAAGCATTGTTTCTAATCCTTACCACGACATCCATACAGGCTTTTAATAAATATACTGGGAAAAGGTGTTATGTTTGATTTTGTACCTACAGTCAGATATGTTTAAGATGTGTAAGTTATTTTTACAAAACCATATAGCATGGCCAAAAGCTTTTAGGTTTCTAAATACTATAGTTTGCATTCTTAAAGGTATTTTTTCTACTGAACCTTCAATAATATCGCATTTAACTGTGACGATATCGTAGAATTTGACTATGACAATAACATACTTCAACATCGTAAAATCTTTTCATAAGTTTTTGCTGGTAACTTAATGTAACCGGTAATTGGAGTGGCTGGTAATCAATCCCGCTGGTAATAAGTCACCGGTAATCGGTCGCTGGTAATCGGCCACTGGTAAAAGTCCTGCTACCCTCCAAGGTTACCCTTTACTTGTGGGCTTTCCAAGAAGCGCAACAAAGATAGTTGCCCAGCTCTTTTGAAAAAGGTGGTGCATACAAAAGAGAGTGCATGTATCCGGTGACAAGGAAGACGTGTGTGTGGAGTTTCTTAGAAATACATATAGAACAACCGTTTTCTCCTTACCTTATTGATTCTCCCAACGATGAAGAGGACGGTAGCGTAACGTGGGAATGGGTACCAGTTGCAGGACCGTCAATACCAATACCGTCGACGCCACCACATTATCATTTCCCTTTAAGCTTGGATTTAGAAGATTTCGGGAGAAAGTATGCAATATTTACTATGCATAAGAGGGATTATCGAAAATACGGAAGTTTGCATTCAAAGTCAAGAGCATATTATTTAGATTACGTTTTTAATTATTTTTTATAGAAGGAAGACAACGGTGCAGATGCTTTGTTGCGTGCAGCTCTTTCATTCGTTTTCAGGCATTTTATGAGCATCTTCAGGAGCTTCCGTAGTGTCGTTCGGAAGTATTATGTCAACTTTTTTTTGCGAAAAATGTATGCCACTGCCGTTCTTTGAAAGTAATTAAGATGGAAAGTAATGAAAGCAGAAAGTAATGAAAGCAGAAAGTAATGAAAGCAGAAAGTAATGAAAGCAGAAAGTCATTTACAGCACAAGACAACTTCGGCTTTTTATTTCATTTCGCTGACATCCCATTTCATTACAAATAATGATGACATGCTTTATGATGAACAAAAATGTTGTCACACAATTTGTATCAAAATCCCTTTTTTCCTTTTTCATCATGCATTTCTAATTATGCTATGGGATTAGTTTATTACAATTCAATCATCAAGATAACATATAATTGTCGATGGCATAGCAACAAAATATTGGATTAATTGTAATTGGTAGAGTAAAATTGCATTCACAAGAGGCTTCATACTCTATGGCACATTGCTACATCAAAACTTACATAATAAATGCAAGTATCTATCAAAATGAATTGAATAAAAATGGATTTGTGCAATATCGTTAAAACTTCTGCTCATAAAACCTTTTGATTATTGCAATCTGGAATCTATAGCACAATCGGTACAAGTACAATTTTCTGTGGCGCATTATGAATTATTTTTCATTACTTCTATATGATCAGAACAGTCACATTGGCCTGATTTAGCAATAAATTGCGACACAGGGATTCTGGTTACACTTGAGTAATTTATGTTACCTTCTACATTCAATGTAAATATTATCGTAATGGCTAAAAATTAAATACAACACAATTACTGCTTTCCTCATATTTTGTCTATTACTTTCTATAATACCAGTATTAAAGCACCCTCCTACGGCGGGGAGGGAGGGGTAAGGGAGGGTAGCTCTTCCCTATGAACACTATATACTATTTTGCATATTGAAGATTCGATGGCATTTCGGTAGTTGTAGAATTTTATTGAACAAAAATGTCCTTCACGGTCAACACATTTATCCATCCCTCTATTCTCTATTTGCCTTCTGTCTCCTCTTTTCCCTAACTCAGTTCACCTTTTGTTCGTAATTTTTAAAGCAAGGCTCAATTTTGAATATCAAATTCGAATAGTTACCGAAGATAAACGCCTTCAAGCTTTAGCTCAGATAATACTTTTCATTTAAAATCAATTGAAATTCGCAATAAAATCCACTAAATCCTCAATTAACCATTTGGATCTCCATCATAATTTAAGTTTATAAAAATGGGAGAGCAAGAGCATGAACCGAGTTGTCAGCATTTAGAAAACTTCATTTAAAAATGTGAGAGGAAAGCATATTATAAATAAAAAATGTAGTCCAGTTTGAAACATTGAATTGACATATGTGATCTTGTAAGACCATGGCCCGTTTGACAAAGTGGAAATCGATGAATCTGTGTATTCAATGATTACGCATCAAGACACGCCATCGTGACTGCCCTTCCTACTGGGACAGCGACTAAATTAGCTCACTTTGTAGTGGAACGAATAATCTGTGTCTATGGAACATTTTACTCACGGATAATGGTACGTGTTATCGTTTTAAATTGATGGCTGAACTGAGCAAAGCATTGGGATTCCAGCGTATATTTACATCTCCTTATCCGCCCAATGTTAACGGATTGACTGAACGTTTCAACGCAATCCTGGTCAAGATGCTTGCAGTTTACACTCCTGCTGTTCCATACTGGTCATGGGAAATAAATATACATGCGGTATAATTTGCGTATAACACAAGCTGTCAAGGGTATTTGCGTATAACATTTCGAGATATTCCCTATTACTTGATGTTCAATCGAGATCCTGTTTTACCACAAGATTTACTAATCGAACTGCCCATACCCAATCCCGAGGAAGAATAATTGGTTAGACGACTTGAGCGATCATTCAAAATGGTGAAGGAAAATTTGAAGATTAATCATCAAAAAACAAGAACAATTCAGCAAAGGCAGAAAACCCTCCATCATCCGCGTTGCAGACATAGGACTTTACGAGTATACCATACGTAAATCTGGCATTCCTGACAAACTTCAGCCTGTTCAGAGGCCCATGCCACAAAATTTTGCTCGGCAAAATTTATCAGATTAAGGCTTATATTTTATGGAGGAGGAGAAAGATATTTTACTCTAGATTGTCAATTTCAACCAATGTGTCAGGCAAATCTCATCACGCCCGGTAGAACTCAACAACTTTGTCTTCCTGCTCGGACATGTGAAAAAGATATACAGTGGGAAATTATCGTGGGAAAAGGATTTCAAGATACCGTCACGCTCATGCTACGTAAACCATGGGTTAAGTATACTAAACTCAATGTGAACAACAACCGCATCATGAAATCATGGAATATTTGGTTGGTCAAACAATTGTCAGCCACGTATTAATTAACTCAGTAATAATCGCGCTGCATTTAAGCAGTACCATAAAAATGTATTTTTACCGGGAGACAAAGGTTTCGATTTCCTTGTATTAAATATCGATAGTTCTAAGTTCTTTAACAACTGACGGTGTTATCAGTTCTCATATCAGTTCTCATAGGACAGGCGTGTTATTGTAACAGGAAAAATCATATCAAAAGCTGGTAATTATTTTGGGACTTAGAAAAACGGAAGTTTATAATTAGTACTAAACTTGGCTTTCATTGTTTAAACCCAAATGTTTAAACCCCCAATAATAGGGAAAATGCAGAAAATTAAAGGGTATAAAGGAGATAATAACGCAAGGGAGGGGACATATAGGACATAAGGATTTAGAATATCGTCATCATTGAGTTCTTGTAAAACCAAGTAGAATAAAAAGTTGAGTTTGTTAGAGGTTTGAGGCATGGTCAACACATACAGACTATAAATTGGGTTAAACCTCTCTCTTGCCAAAGGCTTGGAAAATTTGTCAGAGTAAAAAGGAAGTTTAACGTAGATAAAGTATACTTACTAACTTTGTAAATAATAACTTGCACTAATAATAAATGGTGGATTTTGAGCATGCGAAAAAAAATATTTGGATGAAATGTCGTATTCATTTTATTCATCTCATAAGCATTTTATTCAATTTATGAACCCGACTATTCCTGGCAAAACCCAGTACTCAATTATGAATATTGACGACGACAAAAGTGAAACTATTACTCATGACGGCTATTTAGTTTGTCATTTCGATTTAAAGTGGACTATTTCCTGCACATCCAGACATTTCGTTATAAGCAATTTGACTCGAGATAAGCTATTTGAGAGATGTGGAACCTTATTAGCTATACTTTGAGGGTAATAAAATAATATCGAATTTAAAAGACTCACACGTTTAGATTTTTCACAGGCACAATGAAATTCAGTTTCAGAATTTCTGTGCACTGACGCACATAACTTTAGTTGAAAAATTGAATACATCATTAGTAATAAATAGTATTAGATCAAATGAAACTCCAATGTGATATGCAAAATATGCTCCTGATCTTCAGATTTTGATCTTGAATGGGGCGTGAATCTCGCTTTTCTTAACCTGTGCGTATTTGTTTGTACTAGTGAAGTCTTGTACATAATTTCGGACTTGTTCCGCATGTGTATAGGGCAAAATCGCCTATGGAACAACAGGTTCGTTGGCCAATCGCCACCTTGGGGAAACAAGTACAACCACTCTAAATATCATACTCTTATAGATCGCGTTACAAAACGCATCTACAAAAGTTCAAAATGGTAGCAGTCTCATGCATGCATACTATTGACTTATTAATAGCAATATAATATATATAACGTATGTGCTGCTACTACAACTGCCACAACCCCCAAGACAACGCAATTGTAACAACACGACTATCATATCCGAACCTGTCATCAAGCGCTTCGCATCAAATTCAGATGAGGTGTTTTGCGAATGCGAGATTAACTGAGGATTTAAGGAACATGTCGCAAGCGTTAGTGACCAAAATTGCTTTAACACACGAATTAAATATAATGTAATCATTATAATTTTATATAATTGAGGTATGAGATCAGGCATTTCTTCTTAGCAATGCGACAGATACAAAAGCACTTTGCTTTCTTTATATGAACATGATCAGGGGCGAGCACGATTTCCTTCTATAGTATAAAGCTCGTTAGACACTCAAAGAAACATCTTATTCATCTCATTTCTATCGTATATTTACCTCGGTGACAAAAGTCACCTTGACTGTCCTTTACCAATAACTGCAGTCAAGTAAATTATATGCATAGAACACTACATTGTATACCATAAGATGCCAGACTCCAACTATGATTTCCATTGTAATGTAAGTGGCTTTTGAGACTAGCTTAAAACATATCGTTCCCATGGATTGTATGCAATAAATGCATGAAGCACAAAAACAGTGTCCGTGTTATTGGGTTGCACCAAACAGGATTGTCGGTGCATAGTACTTATGCAATTTTTGTGCGAAATGTCCTTCTACTATGTGAATGTGTCCCTTTATTTCAAATATACGCAAAGTTGGCACTTTATGCTACTGCAAGGACTTTTGCAAGATAATGCATCATATCCAAACACAATTTGCAAGAAAATAATGTGTCTATACCATATCCTATCGCATGATTTCGTACCTATATAACAAACGGCAATCTCGACATTTAGTTCACCGTCTATTATTATTACTAATTACTATATGCACATTATGTGCCTTTTAGTGGATTGTGGCCTCTCAAAATGGGATCCCACAGATGACATTAAAAAACTCAGACATGGCTCCATACCACATCCTCTCATATGCTGTTATTTACATTAATATTTCGGTATTTTCTAGGTATACTGCTTGGTTATTTCGGCCGAAAAAACTTCGCTGACACGAGTTCAAAAAGGGCAAATGCAGTAAAACAGTATAGTAAGCCTAGCTGACATGTTTGAATCAGGCAAACATTTAGGCGATGGAACTTTCAAAGTTATGCCAAAAATCTTCGTATAACTGCGTACTTTCGACGCAAAAATTGTTTGACTCAATAGAAAAGGTTTAACTGGTACATTCCAGCAACACCCTTTATGTTCAACAATTTCTAGCTAAAATGTTCGTTCTCCTTATTAAATTTCTTTCTGCAATACAGTTCAAAAGTATTAATCCTAAGGACCTTTCAGTTCCAAATATTATATTGTGATAGTAATATATGCATGTACTTCATAACTGACCATGCGGCACACAATTATTATAATGCATCTTTTGCCATCTACCATAATTGCATTGATTATAGCATAATCATCTTATTATCATATGGTCCGCTAGAGCTTACATTAGTCTTCATCTTCTTTGTTGTTGGCATCTATGCTAAGTCATGCATGCAATCAGGTTGACTGAAATATGATGTAA
>JAHZNI010001873.1:0-13211 GCA_027744415.1 Seira ritae | reverse complement strand
AATATGTAATAAATGAAAAAATTACATCCCCTACTAATTCATTCATACATTTCAGACGCTTCTTGACGAGATGTGATTGACTATGAGTCTAAAAAAGTAACAAAATATTCTCAATATACACTCAGTTCTAAATAGACTAGATTTACGATAGTTGTAGTTAGTATGGAGTATTGAACCTCTGGTAATAAAGTAATACATCTAAAATATGAAGATGAAAACGCTTCCCATTTACTTTATTTTGCACAATCATAATGGGACCAATTTTACTAAGAACATTTCTATGTAGGTACCCACTACTGATTGTACCAAAAAAATGTACTTTCTGTATTTCTATTAATTAACCTCCCGAAAATTAGGTTACAGTCTGATTCAGATTGAGATTCCAGTAATTGTAAGAATCATAAAAGGGCCATCATTTATCGTTTACAACATATGCAAGTTAGTCATCTCAACCTCAACGCATTGTCATGTCCATCAAAATCTGAAGTGTTTGGGGCAGTGTTTGACAAACCATTTTGTACCTCGGATAATAAACTCATACTTAATTGGATTTAGATCCAGATCCAATGTACAAAGAGTTTAAGTAATGTATTCCTTAATCAAGCTTAAATTTTTAAATAGTCACATGCTGCATAATATGAATTCAGTAACAAAGGGCGCGATTCTCTATTGATCTAATCAAATCCGTGATGATGATGACCATGACGCTTTTAGCTTAGATAAAAAAGAATCACAACCACAACGTGGTTTATGCATAGTCGTACATAGTAAACATCATAAAAAATTAAAAGTTCGTGAAGTAAAATATCGTTAGTATTACTATACATGTTGTGACTAGAATGACCACATCACAAGTATTTATTGACTGTATCGTCACATCACTTTCTTTTGTACTTTGGTCTGTTTTTCTTTTCGCACTGGAAAACAATTTGATCCTTCGACTAAAAAACGAATGAGATAATGACCATCACATTTACTATGTATGCGATGCATAGAGGATTACGTGTGTCCATGAGTGCTAAGTCAAGTTTCAGTAAAAAATAAAGATCTATACCTATGTATAGAAAAAACCATTATGTAATTATTTCTATCTGCATGTCCCCCCTTACCATTAAATAGGTAGGTGTGTTTTTGGAATGTTCAATGTTCGTTCTTTCTACACATTGTCGCGAGTTGATTTCATTTGAACCTTGGATATTGTTCGAAAAACGAATATACCTGCCAACCTGCATGTTTGCTCTTTGCTCAATTTAATACTTCACATTCATGATGAAATAAAAACGCGTAATATGACTAACTTTTGGAAGTGACAGCGACAACAAGTACTCATCTCATCATTTTTAGTCGGCAGCCATCGTATCGAGCCAAATGTTATTTAACTTTTCTAGATAAATTCAATAGTTATAAAACAGAGAGTGATTATCTCTCACGGAGTGTGTTGAAAAATATTATCGTATGAGAAGCGAGCCAATTGCTTTAATAAGTTAATTAATATAGGAACTCTGAACTTTCGATCAACGCTGGTTCATCAAATCTCGGCCAGCTCAGAGAGTGCAAGCCAGTGTTTTTTTTCATTTGGGTTTAATTAGGAAATATTTGATCAACGAAGTTTTAATTTTCATACATTGAAGGCTAGTTTTTAGTCAAAATATGTTGTGCAGCGCCTGCATTCAGTTTGGCCTCATATTCTTCGGAATATTGACCGTCATTCGCTGGGTCTTGAGGAAGAAATGGGGCAGTGTGGATCGGACAAATGAAATCAGCGCAAAGGGGAAAATTGTGCTGATTAAGAGAGGCTGTGGCATGGATTCGCAGTAAAACTACTTTGGGGCAACTTGTAATAGCAAAACAATATTCCGGCTGCATGAGTAGTTTGTGTTTTCATAATAGATTAACGATTTTTTGTCCGTATTTTCAGATTTGCATGCGCTTGGATCTCGGATCCTTGGAGTCAGTTCGAAAATTCAGCAGCGAGTTCAAGTCAAAATATGACAGACTTGATATTCTGATTAATAATGCGGGAGTTATGGTGCCACCAGAAGAACGTAGAAAGACTGCAGATGGTTTTGAAGAGCATATGGGTGTAAACCATCTAGGCCATTTTCTGTTGACCAATTTGTTGCTAGAACCCTTGAAAAAGGCTGCTCCGAGTCGGTAATGCGTATCTCTTTTACCTTTTTGATGCAAGAACTTGCAATTTGTTCAGAAGTTATAACTTAATCTTATGTTTAACAGCATATTGACCTTGAGCTCGATGGCCCATAGCTGGGGCACTATTGATTTTGATGATTTAATGAGTGAGAAAAAGCTCGAAAAGGGATTTTCTCTAGTCAATCCGCTGTATTGTAAGTCGAAATTGGCGAATGCGCTCTTTAACAAGGAGCTTTCCAAGAGACTCAATGGGACGGGTGTTCGCTGTTACGCATTGTGCCCAGGAATGGTGATTACAGAGTTAGGTCAACATTTAAAGGGTCCTATGATATGGCTAATGATGCCATTGACGCCAATAATCCGATATCTTCTAAAGTCTCCGAAGGAGGTACGAAATAGATGATACTATAAATCAAAATTATCGAGTAAGGCTCCTTCTGAAAGTTTTTTGCCATAAACTGTTTTTGTTCAACATTATAGGGAGCAGCGACCACAATGTATTGTGCTCTCAGTAAGAATTTAATTAACGAGTCTGGAAACATGTATCAAAATTGCGGTCCATGGGATCCAAGTACCAGAATCACTTTAAAAAATGAGGATGCGAAACGATTATGGGATATGAGTGCGAAGTTGGTCGGTTTGTAATGCTTAAAAATAAAAAAAAACTATATTTTTACCCGTGTTTAAGCTAAGTTGTCGTATTTTGATTGTAAATAAAAAAATATTCATCATGATATTTTCACGCCTTATCCAGAACCAGAACAATTTTCAACATTTAATAAGGTGTAGATTTTAAAAAATACAACTTTACCCCAAAACGCATGTGATAAAGCTTATTTACTCACTAACATTAAGACATTTTATGTCAATAATGTTCGATGAAATTAGTTTATTTTGATTTGGTCAGTTAATCAAGTTAGTAAGTACGCCTTTGAGTTTGAGAAGAAAACTCAAACCTCCTTCCTTTTGTACCAGCTTATTCATTTTCTTTCATACTCTTTCTGTGTGCCTGTGCAACTCAAAGGAAGCCCAACAATAAATAGTCAAAGCATTTCAATATATCAGTGCTTCGGAGCAGAGCTCGGGTAGACATAGACGAAAAACATTCAGCTGACTACGCAGCTGACGTATCAAATCAAAAATGTGCCAACAACTGCAAACATTTATCTGTGGCCTGTGCTGTGGCATGTCATATAGTGTGATGCATTCGTGAAAGCTCATTTAGCAATTGCAAATAATAAAAACTGCAATTAAAGGTTTGAAATCTGAAGGGAAGGCTTTACACACATCGGCATTAAGTATGGAAATTAGCGATAGAAGTTAATAAAAACTAACTTATTGATTGTTATTGGTCCCATATCGCTGCAATAGATTTCAAGTTTCGTAAACAAAAGAAACAAGTGGAATGGTCTTGTCGACCGTTGGATACATAGGTGTAGCGCTAGGTGCAGTAGGCTGGATATGCAGAAAAATGTTTGCGCGATCCTTTGGCTCCCATGATGAAAATGACGAAGAAGATGTCAACGGAAAAATTGTAAGAGTTGAAATCCCAAACTTACATATGTAATTGATGCACATCTCAAAATCGTAAGACGTAGATAGTAGATGTAGCCGCATTTACAAAGAATTTTCTCTTATCGCTGATATTCAACTGTTCATGCTGCATTCTGATTGATCAAAATATGTTTCCAGATTCTGATTACAGGTGCCAATTCGGGTTTAGGAAAAGAAGCTTCATACGAGCTAGCTAGAAGGGGAGCCAAAGTTGTGATGGTATGTATGTATGTATGTGTATGTATAATATTGTGTGACATGACACGTGATTGAAAATCGAAACGTGTATTGCATAATATTGCGTTCACAAAAAAATCTAGTGATGAAAGTCAGAAGTTTCTTTCATGGAAAACTATTAATTCTATTCAGGGAAAAGAATATATGATTATGAAAGGAGGCTTATGATATTGATATTCATCTACCTATGCATGTGTAGTATGTACTATCAACTATGTACTTATTTTTATACTTTTTCGTCAATTTTAGGCTTCAAGAAATGAAGATCTCACCAAAAGCGTAATCGAGCAAATCAAGGGAAAAGTTGGAAATGGATGTGGCGAGATGGTATGTGACTGGTTTATTTCTCCTTAAATGCATGCAAAGTTTTTTATTGGGCGATGCATACACACATACATGTAATATTCATTTTGGAGGGTTGCAAATCCACAATGAAAGTTACAAAGAAAAAAGTTTAGGTTGCATCGTATACTCATCATATAAATTCGTAAAAATACTACTGCGTCGGACGCATTTGTTTCAATAACAAGTAGTCGATGGAAACTTGACCTTCTTTACGTCTTTTTGTAAAATCAAGATTATCATTTAATGTTGGTGGAAGAGTAGGAAGGGTTTTAATGTCAGTCAACAACGGAATGTCCCCTGTATTGATAACGTAACCTAGGCCCTAGGCAGACCACCGTGCCTAGCCCGATACGGCGATACTGTACAATGGCAATAACCAGGGAAGAAACCATAATTTTAGGTGTTCTAGAGCTACTCGGTCTGAGCTGTGCCATTTATGGCCTATACGTGGAGTATTTTAGCATACCTTCCTTTAACGGCATGCTATACTGCAGCCCATGGTACCTCTTGTCAGGTATGACCATGAGCTTTAAACGCTTGCTATCTGCTTTTGGAAAAACATTAAACTTGTCATCTAATGATCCCCAGGAACGTCCAACTTTCTTGGTTTGGTTTCAATTGCTTTCGAAATAACGGATCACGACCCCGGACGGGGAGCAGCAATTCTTCAGCTTCATTATCTGACTGGTTGGCTAGCTGTAAATTGCTGAAATAATTTTTCGCTGAGTAAACTTACGATACTTCAAATGAATATTAAAACTTTGCTATGATTCATCCAAATGAATTTATATTTAGGTAATCGTCGGTTATCCCTTAATGGTTGCATTTTGTTGGCTTCTGGTTTATCCCAACAAATCTTTTGTAGCCCTGATCCACATTTTACTCTGCATTATCCCTGTCTTCGGGTGGTTCCAACAGGGGCACGATAGTCCCGATCCTGTTGTTCGAACTAGCCAGGTTTGCATTGGAATAGCATGCATGTAATACTGTAATCTAACTATTGAAATACTTGTGGAATTGGATATATTGGTCGAAAATTAAAGTAATGTACATAAAAATATCTTCTGCAGATCGCACTTTTATGTTTGCTACATGGCGTCTGACGTTTGGGGCTGTGTATGTGCTTTAATCATGGCAGTTAACATTCTAGCCTTCTCGATGCCTACACAATACGAAATCTGGCAGTTTAATTCGAGAGAGCTGTTTGTTGTCGGTTTAGTAGCGACCACCGTGTGCCTGATCTATTCAATCAGTTCCTTGGCGGCACATATTCATGTGGAGGTCAAAGCTTCAAAAGTTCACCGTTGAAAGAAATGCCTGTCAAAATACGGCTGAGATTAGAAAAATGAATACCTACAAATTATATTACACCATAATCATAATCCTAGAGGCAGAGATGAGATCTTTTGCATTCGAATTTCACGCATGATGAAATAAAGACAAAGATCAACGAATTAATCTTGACTTTTTCGTATGCACACACCTCATTTGCATAGGATGTTTTTCTCATAAAGCTCGTTGAAACTAAAAAAATATGCTAAAGGCTATGCTTTAAATGTTTTTGAATTGATAAATTATTAAATGATGCTTTCAGATTTCGATGAAACTTGATTTGGGTTGTTTAGACTCGATTCGAAACTTTGCCGACGAATTCAGATCTAAATTCGACAGGGTTGACATTTTAGTCAACAATGCCGGGGTTTTCGTCCCGCTCAAAAAGCAAATGAAGACAAGCGATGGTTTCGAATTCAATTTTGGAGTGAACCATCTTGGACATTTTTACTTGACGAATTTGCTTTTAGATTTGGTAAAGAAAGCTGCTCCCAGCAGGTAATTCTGATATTTCTCCGGACTCATGACGTAAGCATTTTATGTATGAAATGGACTAGAGGGATAGTAAGTCCCCATTTTGTGTTTGCTTTTTCAGAATTGTGATTGTCTCGTCACGTCTTTCGGACAAAGGAAAATTAGATTTTGACGATCTCATGTTGGAGAAAGAAAACCCAGAGACTTCAAAAGTCAGTCCTTACAGCAACTCAAAGTATGCAAATCTATTATTCGCAAAGGAGCTCACAAATCGCTTGGAGGGCTCTAATGTCAACGTGTACTCATTGTGTCCGGGATGGGTGAAAACGGACCTCGCCCGTTATATGGATTTGACATGGATGCAGTATGTCATGATGATCCCAGTTGCCTTCGTTTTTATGCGCACACCTCATCAGGTCAATTAAGCAAGCTTTATTCACCTGCTTTTCTAATAATAAATTGCACAGAGATATAAATTAAATTGGTCTTCCATTTTTCAGGGAGTACAAACAATACTGCATTGTGCATTGTCTAGAAAGTTACGGAATGAAACGGGACAGTTTTATCGCAACTGTGCTCCATGGACTCCAAAATCTGAGGTTACGGAAGAGATCGCGAAAAAGTTATGGACTGTTAGTGAAAGTCTAGTGAAAACGAAGTAGAAAATAAAATGTACTTACAAACAAGTCAAAAAGAAAATATAACTTAGAATAAACGGTAATTTTGCGCTTCATATATCGTATTTTATTTTTATTTTCTTTCACTGGTTTATCGTGTACAAGTCGTGCGATTTTGTTTCGGCTTCGTAAGAAGTAATTGAATTTTATGTGACATATTATTTCAGATTCCACATTAAACAGCATAATGCACACCAAGTTCAAAATGAGCGCAAACAATTTTGTGTTAGATTCGAAAATTTGCTTGCTTGCACATTTAAACCAATTGTATAGTTTGTGGAATGAACGATCATAAACAATTTTCCGTTATCCATTTCTTATTCAGTAAGTACAATACATACCCTTCTCTAAGTTTCTTTGAACTACCCTTTTGTTTCATTTTCACTGACTTAAATCTATTTTCATAGTTGAAAAATCTGCTTGCTAGAGAACTACGAAAAACTAAATAGTATTTATTGCTTCCCACTACTTCATGACTACAAAAAATATCCTTTCACTGCTTCATCTTCATCATCTCTATTTTATCATATAAGTAGTAATTACGTAGTAAATACGTATAATATACAGCAAGCACGCGCATTCGCTCACATTTCTTCTTCCTAAAGTCTATAGTCTACGGTAAGGGCAAGTGACAATAAACAATACTAGTGATACATCTATCTAGCTAATAGTATCATAATAGGCCTTAGATAGTTAAGATTTTTGCCTTTTAGAGCGCTTTGTCATTTTGCAATATTGCAATTTGTTGTTATATTAGCTTCATCACATCACTGAATATTAGTGCTGAAGAGAAGGCATGTGAAATTCACAATTTCTTGTATTAACTTCAAAATGGATAGCAGTATGCCATTTAATACCTTCCCGACTGATACGAGAACTTGATCAGTTGCCAGTGTAGTTTTTTAGACTGTACCTTTACTTACGTATGAGAAAGTTTTCCCGTTTTATCAAAATGCTTTAAATAATTACGAAATTCCTGTTTTTCTTTCTCTTAAAATTACGAATCACGTCTTTGCAGTTCACGGGGCTCATTTCTTAATTAAATACATATATTGTAGGTCCTACTTACGCAATAGTTGTGTTCTATCATTAGATTTTACTTTTAAATTAAACTTAGAATAACCAACCTATTGAATATTATTATTGAATAGGCATCCAAAAGTTGAAGAGTGTAGCTTATCTATTTCCTCCCACTGTGCAATGGACTGTTCTTCTGCCTTTGGTTTGGTGCCTGAGATCCAGAAGAAATCGAAGCTGCTTCCCTTTTCAAATCCCGGTCACTTTTAATCCAGAGCACTTTCAAGTTTTGAGTTCTGATTTCGTGCATTTTACGATCCCACACTGAAAATCAAAGTGAAAGTATATCAACTAAAAAAATTTCAAGCTGACATCAAGACACAAAGACTGTTAATTTAAAAGTATACAACACGTACTGTCTCTGAGGTATTGCTGAATTTCGTCGATCTGGGGTACTTCAGGCAAGTTTCTGGGTGCATGAGGTCCTCCTCGACTGTTCCCGCTTCCATGATTCGTATTGTTGAAGACAATCACTTCAGCAGGCCTGAGTGAGAAATCAGGAAAGCGCTGCTTTATTTTTAACCACGAGATATCTATACAGGCTACAGATACATAATTGGAAGCATTTTCGAAACTTACGGTATAGCCCCTGGGTTTCCATCTGGTGATCGCTTTCTTGCTTCAATGTTCTCAAGTTTATGCGCATGAGTGTTGTTGAATCCTAGAAAAAACAAAAGATATAATTAGTCGTTTGAAATAATTCACTACTTTCATTAAAAGAACTGTCCACATTCACAATCCACATGTAATTATGTAATAAAGCGTTAATTGATGAAAACAAATGAATATGTAATTACTTTTGAATTCGATTTCGTACATGGCTGCTTTCAAACTTCTATAGGTACTTGCTTTATATAATTTCGCAATTAACTTTTACCAGCAACAAGTGTGGTCCTATTTTATTTTCAATACCAAGAAAACTATTTTTTCACAGAAATAACCAAAACGCAATATTCGACAACTCACATCACCGACGACCGGCTAAATCTCATACGAGCTCTCTGATCTATCCTATTTGTTTTGACGCTTGTTTCAGTTTCACTTTTCTTTACTCTCACTTCGTCAAACCAAAGTTTGTCTTCAACTGTGTAAAAGTGTTCAAGTTCGCATTCGCAGTCGTAAAAATTTGGGATGGATGCAATAAAAGACGACAGAGAATTTGATAGCGTAATAATGTAATCTAAAGTGTGAGTCATTCACTTGGGTAGTAAATGATGAGCAAGTGACAAAATCTGTAATAATTAAGCTTTTTTAGGCTTTCATTCCTGAAGCACTGTACATGCACTGGGAAATGTATTATGTAAGGTTTGGTTTTTACTTACATTTACATGATAATATTATGAACGCTATAGTGCAAACATCCATCCATACAAAAAGTTAAAAACAAAGGATATGAATGGCTTCGTTTAATCTACAGTCATAAAAGGAAGAAGACTGTAGATTGTCAATTACTTTGTCATTAGTTTCACGTCTGCATAAAGAGCTCTCGATTCAGAAAGACCTTCATGGAAGAAAAAACTCACAAACTTTGGTGATAGCAATCGGTTTTAATGGCAGTGCAAATAATGTTAATCATTTAATAAATTATGATTCTGTCTGTCTATTGAGAGTACACATAAAAGACGACTACCATTTCAAATTACTCCGTTTAAAAAATTCCAGACTGAAGATCAATGTGAATTATTTGGGTTTAAAATTTCAATATGAATATATAATAGCAAGATGAATATGACAGCAACACTCGTTCATGGCTTCTGAACTAAACTATGAAAGCTTTTTAGAATTCGAACCCTGTCAAGCAAGCTGCAAAAAATCTGACATGTACTGGGTAAGTATGTTGGCTGGCAATAGAAAATATTACATGAAAAACTAACAATGTAATCTGCAGTCTTCAAGTCTACGGGAATCAGAATGTAAAATGCATGCAAGCGACAAAAATATGAAGGAAAAAATCATGAATACAGCAAGCATTACCCGACCAAAATGTTTGATTATTTCTGAACCATTGTGTCTCTCGTATATATTTAGGGATGCGGCTGTAACAAAAACAGCCCCGATTTTTTATAAGGTAGCTGGACTAGATTGGTTCATGAAGAAACCTTGTTTCATATTATAAAAACTTTGTATTATTAATATTATTGTATTGGTATAACATGTACTACAAGTTTTCAATTGCAAAGTTTCGGGGATGCTGATGATTAGACATGTGGGACAGAATACAATTTGGTTTGATGCAATTAGTTGTGCTGGCAGAGATTTAACTTTGGGAAAAGAATGAAAAGATGACAACAATGCTATGATGGAGTCGGCTATGCAATCAGTGCCGAACAATATGAAAAATAGGGATTGGGCAGGGTGGTATCTGCTTGCAATTTACAAGTGCGCGGACTTGCTGCGAGGGCTAGGTTGAAATAATTAACATTGTGAAAGAATAATTTTCCCTCCCGACATACAGCATAACTTTCTCTATACTATACATATTATAAGATAGTTATGCATACAGATCAAAGAATCAAAACAAAACCAATGCATACTTCAGGAAATCAAATGCTTAGAATGACAAAGAAGGAGATATCGCGAATTCGTTTCCTACTTATTAAATCCTACTGAAGACTTTTACGATACATGAAGCATGAAAGATCTGTTTTCAATCTACACTAGCTCCATTACTTAAATTGCGCTGTATTCATAAGGTATTTCCAAGAGAAGATAAGACGAAATCGCAAATTTTCAGTTACAAATTCTCATGAGAATCTTTTCGCTTTTGATATGTTCTACTTATTCATAACGTTTCTGAACAGCGAACACATAATTTAATTTAATTCATAAGAAATTTATAATATGACATTTAATTTATAAGAAACACGCTTGATAAAACAGTATATGTAGATATAGTTATAGCTTGTCACATGCAATCAGTATACCTATTTCTCCGTTATGTACTACTTTTAGAAGAAAAAACTGAATAATATGTCATAATTGAATTTTCAAATAATATAGATATATACTTACGTGCTTTTGCAGCTGTAGTAAGTCGAGCCGGCTTATTGGATAAGAACATTTCCTCAGTCTTAATTTTTTCGTGATAAGGTTGTAGGAAGGACGTCTAATGGATTAATTACGTGGGTGTCCGTTGAGGAAGGTTATAAATGAGAGGTAGATTCAGCTAAGATTGTCAAATATGATGGTTGAACTTTACGAGGAATTACAAAAGAGAAAGGATTTGTGAAAAAATTCGGTGGTGAATTGTTGGAGCGATGTAAAAATGCTATTATATCTGGATGATATAGGTATATGGCTGCAGTAAAGACTTGATTAAAAATGTCGAACTCCACGTGAAACCAGCTAGTAGCTACGAAGTATTGTAGAATAACTGCTTATGGAAAAGTTCTCTACAGACAACCTTTATGACTAGATGAACTAATTAGGATGGATGATTCAGGGGAGAAAGAAGAAATTGTTCGACTGTCAGTTCTTGTTCCTGTAAGCATTTAGGAAATACAGAAAATCAATCATTGTTAAAAAAAGTATAAAGATGGATGATTTCAATCTTGAGCACGTTTGTAGATGCTATATTAGCTATATCTATTTGATAAAATGGAAGATTATATAAGAGTAATTATGCTGGACTTAAAAAATTCCCATACCGGCAAAATCTTTTTAACGCTGCACTCCAGGGAAGACAACATGGACACGAGAGAAAGAGTTTACTATATAATAGCTTCAGCTTTCACACTTCATTTCTTACAAACCATTGTATGTGGTATAATAATAAAAAAGTGTATGTGCTGTACTCTATTAAACGTGTGCAGATCAGAATTCAGATACTCCACATCACAAAATCTTATCGGTCTCGTTCCTCTAAGCTTTTCCTATAAGTGGTTAATATTTAACTTATTATGATCGAAAATGCTTCCTATTACTTGCTGTAGAAATTACGAGAAGAAATATTTAAAAATGTTGTAAGCGCTTTCTTTGTGATCACAAAAAATTTGTCATATAAAAAGACTACAAAAACTTGTTATATAAGAAAGGGAACTTGATTTCAACCTTTAACCTTTATTTGGGCTATTATGTAAGAGGGAAACAGCACGTGGTTTTGGTTTCGACTAAAAAATTTCCTTGTAGCAAGCACGGTATTCAGGTTTCAGGACCTAACTTAATGAAATAGCGTGATATTGTATGTACAAAATTCCTCATCATAAGTGCATACATGTGGAAATGTTGCCACTCTGTTATGTTGTGAGGGAAAAGGATATTTGTATGGAGATGGGATGGAGATGGAGACTGCAAAAAAGTAGACTCGCAGACATGTTTCATTTCATTTCTTGCATACACATCGATGTTCGGTTCTGAACCTGATGAGTTGAATGTTGAATAGAATGCTTCCGTGAAGGATGAAAGGTAAGAAGCCGTCCGTCGCGTTCTCGCTTTACGAAATCTTGAATAGCAAAAGTTGAGTTTATAGGCTTATATCACGAGAAGCACAACTAGAGGGACTAGAGGTACATAAATTGTGACCATCCATATTTTTCCTTGTGGGTTTCTGTATCTTCCATTCTTCCAACATAATAACCAAAACCGAACCCCTTTTGCCACCAACATCACATAACATTTACACCCTACCACACATGCTTATATAATGAAGTATATATGCACAATGCACAATATGAAAGTATTCTTGTGCTCCTTTTTATCAGTTTCACGCTCGAACACAACAGAACAGAACAAGTATGTTTTATGGAAAGAGAAAGTTTTTTATGCATTTCCAATGAGTTGGAAAGGTATGAGGTTAAATCGTGCAATGCGAAAGGAAAAGTCGGAAAATTGTCTAAAAAGTTAAACTACAAATAATTTTATTATGATATTTAAATGAGAACTGTACATAGCAATAATTGTATCGTAAGCGGCCAAAGATATGGCTTTCCAGTTTTCCATTCACATTACTACTCGCAGTCAGAGGGGCAATGTAAGACACATGGAAGGAAAGTATTATTACAGCTAACCATTATGTAATCAAAAACCTTTCACAACCCGACGTTGTTGAAATTAGCAAAGAATGTTTTGCTAATTAGAGTTTAAAAAGTCTATCATAATTTCTTAATTAAATTATTTTATTACATAATATACTGATATAATATGCATGCGACGAACAATGCATGACGTGCATCCTCCTGTTCATTTGTCCTAGTCCTAGCTTAGTCCTGGTACATATGTTTTATGATCGCATGAGTCTGCCTCTTGAGTCTGGAGTCATTTTGATGTGTGTGTGTTCTGTTCTGTACATGTCCGATATTATTATGTTGACGTTTTGCAAAACAAGATTTTTTACAAGAACATAAACTCTGTGCATTTAATAAATTA
>JAHZNI010001872.1:0-29690 GCA_027744415.1 Seira ritae | reverse complement strand
GGACATTTCCAATCGATTCCTGAGGTCAGAAAACCTATATGAGCATGCCTCACTTAAGTTTGACAATTTTGAAACTTTTAACGGTTTTTAACGGTCGAAGGAGTTAACAGATCGCGCCCATCAACGAACTTAGCCTAGATATTGGATTGAGGAATCGATTGCAAAAAAAACAGAATTAAAAAGTTCGAATTCGTTCGAGAGTCATCGTCAGGACGGACGGACGGACGGACGGACGGGGTCACACACAACAGGAAAACATAAGTATCTACGCAAAGCTTACGCTTAGCGTGATCCTCCTAATAAATAGGTAGGTGTAGATGAATTTGAATTTGTTCCCAGTGAGAATAAAGCATCGAGATAGATGAATGTACTGCGATTGCGAGCCCGAGAAGAATAGAAAACTGTATCCTTAATATTGGGCAATTTTTTAAAGGAAGAAGTTGAAACTGGAGTTGTGCAATTCTCAAAGTTTCATCATATTTTTTTGCACTGCATTCAATTCCTATCATCTTCCTTTTCATTGATTCTCGAACCAGAGAATTTACATATTTGCCAGAGTTTACATATCTAATTCATTTTAAACAATGCTCGTCCTTTCGTTGCTTTCTTGTTTCCATCGGTAAAGCAATTACGATACAATTTTTTTTTCCTTTTTTAGGGACAAATTTACAGTGTGAAACTATTTCATGAGCAACTTTCTCCCATAAAAAGAATGTATATATGGATGTCAACGTAAAATAGCATCCTGAAAAAAGTCTGTTCCTTCTTTGTTTTTTTTAAATTTTTGTAGAACATTTTGTCCCCTTCCATGTTCTTCTCATCATACGCAACAATAAAGTACTTAATATTTTTTTTATATGCGATACTGACTTGGACTTCACACTTTCCAATTTTTTTCAAACGTCTTCACAAGATGCTTCGTATTTTTTCCCTCTAAACTCCCAACTTTACCAGGGTCAATGGATACGGCGAAAGCTGTGAAATGATGTGAACGATGGTCACAATTTACAGTTTACTCTCCGAAAAATGCACCACAAAATAGTCGCAATTTTCCTTTCCTTCGTCCTCGCTCTGATATTATTTGATCAAGCGTAAATACCAGGATATAGCTGAAAACTGAACACATTTCATATATATTTTTTTATGTTTTGTCGCCTGAGAGGGAAGAAGACTAGGGACAATAAAACAATTTTGCTAACAACATAACTTCATATTTCAAATGTTTTATTTTCAATAACAGCTCTACTGATAGTGATGATATCACTTTAAGCTGTTGTGATAGAGTCTCGAGGCAATGGGCCGCATCTTCCCATCTGCCATTAGGAAGTTGTAGTCGCAGTAGCAGTGATGATGATGACCGTACATATATATTATGTATAGGAATGCATTTTATGCTTTCACCATAAACTCCTATTTCAATCGGGGAAAAAGTAATGGGCAGAAAAGCAAGAGCCAGAACGACTGGAAATCATTCATCCCCTCTCTTTTCCACTTGCTTTGAGTTACTTTTTTTTTCTTTAGATGTCCAAGTCCAAACACTGCTACTCCTTCCAGAAAAGGAAAGGAAGAAGGAATAACGAAATAAAAGATATATTTTCCCCTCAGAAAATGCTTGTTTCCTTCTGAAGTTCCAGTAGTAAATCATATGCAAACTTATATCTACTTCTATAATACCCAACAACACACATGAGATGCTTGGAACTTGGAACTGGCTTGGCTGAGGCTGAGGCTGGGCAAGAAAACTTTTTTTTCCTCTGTAGAAAATTGAAATGTTACATAGAGCCGTGCAGTTCCGTTTTTGTTTTGTGTAAAATATATATATAGATGGAAATAACATGAATGCAATTTAATAATAATATCTCCATTTCACCTCCACATATTATATTCCCCATTCCTCCACTAAACAAAATAAATGGGCGCAATATCATTTTTATGACCAGAGTTTAGCAGATTGGATGGATGATGACGATGATGATGGGGCTTCAAATGGACTACAAAGTACCTTACCAGTACTGCATAGGTATAATAGATTTGTAGGTATGTATGCATGCATCGACCCGATACTGATATTACTACCCGAGTCCGGTTATTTCGCTCTCCACTTTTCCCTAAAATTAATTCCTTTCAAATGCCCCATCATTTATTATCACTGAGGGAAAATTATTCTCGCCAGGCCGGGACAGTTGCCCCCAGAGATGGAGGATATTATTTCATGCGCGAATTATTACTACTTTGTTTTCCTTGAGGATTTCGAATTCACAATCAAAAATCTAACATCATCAAATCAATTTGCTCCTTCCGAGTTCCGAGTGGTAATGAGAGTGAAAGTCTCTTGATTGCTATTCTATTCGATTCAATTGCCTACTGAAATTGAAATTGTCAGGAGGATTTACGCCAAGTCAGGGCAAGCCAAACCAAGTGGAAATTGGGAGATATCTTGAAGATGCATTTGAAAATATAATAATGACCATTAAATTCATTACATCCAAGAATTGATTTTAACTCTGATCAAGATCAAGATAGCTTAAATGGAATTGAAGAGGAGAGCTCGAATTTGGAATAATCAGTTGGAAGTGAATGAATGGCCATTTATTATTGTTCAAAACACGTTAACAATAGGGGCTCAAGTCAGCCCAGAGATATAATATGGCAAACAGAGAATGAGTGCGTGAACAATGAACCACCGCCACGTTGAATGCCAATGCTTGGTATGTTGCCAATCATTTTTTTGGACAAAGCCAACAATTTCGAATGAAACTGCAGTGTTGGTTGGTTGGTGGCGATTCAAAGAAAACAATATAAAACGGCGTATCCCTCCCCCCCTCTCTCTCTGAAAAGTCGTTCGAGCAACGATACGATCGCTTTCTCCCTTTTGAAAAAAAGCATATTAGGAAGGAGAAAGTGGCACTTTTTCACTTCACACTTCGTCTTTTTTTTAAAGAAATACATATAACGTGTCCAGTTGAGTTGAGAGTGTACAAAATAAAGTGGTTTTGGCGCGGAGTGTGAGAAAGGACCGGTTTATCACACGATCAGAAGAAAGGAAAGTGGAGGGAGAAAGCAGCCAGCTAAATAGCAGCAACACTTCGACCGCCTCCATCACACCACCAGATAAGCTTAACCATGCGTGCATAATTACCAGTTTAAGGAGAGAAAGAGGAGGAAAGTAGCAGGAGCAGCAGCAGGAGAAATGCTATATCAGGCAATAATAATAACATCCTCCTCCGGGCTCCCGCACTAGCTGGCAAAGAGGAAGTGGAGGAAGACGCTCCTTCCTAATAAATAGCTTCTCCTTTGCAATGGCTATCTAAGTAAGTATATGGAATGGGCATTACAAGACTATTATGCAACCACTACCCACTACTCCGAATCTGTTTAGCTTCATCTCTCCACTCCACTCCTCAGTCAGAGCAAAGGAGGAGAACAAAAAAAATCGTGATAAGATGAAAGCTCCTTTAAATACCCGATAAAGTTTTCCCAGCAACAAAAAATAATGGCGAAAAGAAAGCCCAAGCCAAGAACAAGAAGCCACAAAGCTTTACGACTTTATATATTCCTCTTCTTTTCCTCCAAAATAAATTTTCACAAATGAAGGCATTCTCAAAGTCTTATTATGTAGTAGTAGTATGCTGTATGCTGCCTTCCCACTTAATCTTTTGTGTTTTTAGGGTTACTTTTGGAATGAATAATCACTCAAGTGAAGAAGAAGAAGAAGTGAATGAGGAGGAGAGTAAGTCTTGCAAAACAAAATCTCGGTCTCCTCTTTTAAGAAGAGAGCAGGGTCAGAGCAGACCGCAGAACAATCACTTCGTTGACTCTCTGAACCAAAGTCCAAGTCCAGTCCAATGCTCTCCTTTTTCTTTTTGATGAGGAGAAAGTGGAAATATAATATTGAGCTAAGTACATATAAATAGCTGCACTGTTCATATTTATTGCTGTGGGATGGTCATTGAGAGGAGAACTCTGACTCACAATCAGGCTTGATAAGCCATATTATATAGTTCAAGAATGACCTCTTTTACTTTCACTCAGACAGGTCTTGACATGAGCCAGCCACAGACGAGGAGTGAGTGGAAGCGGAAGTCAGCCTGAAACGCTTCTTAGTGCTCTACATTACATACATTATGCTTAAATATCTCCTGGATGGTGGAATGCGTCATCTTCCTGAATCTTGAGAGGTATGGTAAACAAAGATTGGCCAAACAAGAAGCGAAATTATGAGAAACCGCAGGCAAGAGGAGGAAGAAGAGAGGGAGGGAAACAACCCCTCAAAAGCCCTCATCTTTTTTGAGCCCTAATACTAATGAAACAATAAAAACGCATCTCAGCTTGCCCTCAAAAAAATTAGTAAGATTAAAAGTAAACTCTAACTCTACTGACTTGGCTTGACTTGAGTGCTTATCAACTACTTCTTAATATTTCCCCAACACTAGACATATTTGATGGCTGGTCCGATAGGACAGCACGGGAAAATGGTCCCGAGAGTGCTTTTTAGAAAAGAAAGTTCCACTTTCCATCTCTCTCTCTTTCCACCTCTCCTCTCCTCCTGAATTGAAACGGTTTACAGTGTGCTTCTCTGATAAAATATTTTTTTCTTTTTGGTTTCGGGCGTTGCATCTTTACTAAAAAAAATTTCTTTAACCAGATCCAACATCCAGCTGCTTTTTTTTCTGGAACGGGATTATATTTTTTTAAATTTATTTTTTTTATCTCATCTTCATCTCTCTCGTTTATTTCCCAAGAAAATAAAAAATGCAACGCGTGGTGGGGAAACAAGAAAAACCTTTAATCAAGTATCTAAGCATCATATCATCGAGAAACAAATGTTGTCCGCCTTCAATAAAAAAATATAGTATATATTCTTACAGATGCTTCCTTCACCCAATATACGAATTTTCATAACGAACTATTTATTGTTTTCCTCGCGATCACGCAGTTTCCAGCCTCATCTCATGTTGACATCCCAACCACACTTTCTTCCCTTTTTGAATGACAATAGTGTTGTTTTCAAAAAAAAGGAAGTGAAAGGCAATCTCTCTTTTTATTTGAATGAAACATAAAAGCGATTTTCCGATATCCATCTTTTTCCATTTTTCGTCGTCTTCTCAACCCGGGGATGGAAAATGAATTCGGCGGCGGTGACGACAGACTGTGCTTAATATTGTCACACCAACACCATACATACATATATACTTATGCGTGGACAATAACATCCATATCCTTCCTGTTTTTTTATCCATCTGGATGATATGATCACTATCAGTCCACGCTTGTGCTGAATCCTTTATATATTTTTCCGAAAAATAAAAAAAATCCTTTGCTGTTTTAAAGGTAAATATATCTAATTCTTTGCTGACGTGGTCGCAGTCTCTCCTGACTTGACTTGACTTTTTGAAATATAACCATGTAATAATGTGTACGTTGAGAGGGCAACATTTTCAACAATTTGGAGAAAAGAGAGAGAGAGAGTCGATTTGAAAAAGGAAAAAATGCTTCGTTTTTTTACCGATAACTCTGAATAATATATTTATTCTCTTCTCTGGAAGAAAAAAAAACTTTTGGCTCTGCATAATCCTTACCGATATATATGCAATGTTGAATGTTGTCATGGTTGTCCCCCATTCTTCGAAGGGAATAAAGCGAAGGTGCTATCTGAACTGAACTGAACGGACATTTGACGGAAGATTTATGGACCTACACCAGATAGGGTAGTGACCGTCCTCTTTTTTTCCAAAATGAAATATATATATAAAATCGGTGTGACAGCAGTAGCAGCATTCCTAGAACAGGAAAAAACAGCAACTGGAGCAAATATAAGGAAGGAGAAGAGAAAAAAAGGTATTGTTTCCGCACGATTCCGGTTTTTTATACGTATTTTTTTGAGATACAAGAAATGAATAGGAAGTAGTGGAAAAATTGTCTTTGCTATCGCATTTGGCCACACCTTTTTATCCTCTTTGAATTGAATGAATTCAAAATCCGAATTGAACAAATTCATGATACATGAATGTAATATGTATGTAGGCCTTAAGGTATGGACATTATAAATAATTTCCATAGCATGAATACTTCTTCATTTTAAATCCTTTTCCAAGAATAATATGGATGTGGCCAACACCACCACCACCAACCATCATTTACACCTGCCTTTAAATATTCGCATGAAAATGTGAAGAGCATGCCATTAACGGCAATAAAAAACAGAGGTGATGTGATGGTGAAAGGAATAAGAGGCTGTTCCACAGTTGAGGTGACCATTAAACTTAAACTGCTCTTGCTTTAAACTCCTTTTTTGATTACTGCGATTCAGCCAGAAACAGTCTAGAAAAAAAATTGATGATACTAGCCTCATCATCACTATTGACAATAGAATGCATATGGCGTTTATGTATGCGTCGCATTCCGATTCCGAAAGCCGAAAATCGTCTGGGTCAGCCAAGAAGACCAAGTGCGACGATTGTGAAGTGAAAAGGTACATATTTTAAGGAGAAAAGTACTTTGGGAGAGAGAGATACTGCTGAGCTCCTGCATTTTTTCACCCTGCCATTATAAACAAAAGGGTGGATTGGAATGAGGACAATGGTTTTTTAGTTCTCTCACAGATAATGATACAGAATCCACGTGAAAGTGAAAGCATGCACGCATTAGGTATTTACATACGTATCGATAGAAAATAATTTTCTAAAGCTAAATCCTATTGTTTTAGTTTCATCACTGCACATCCTCCCTGCATATTATTGTTATCCTTCTATATTTTTTTAAACTTTTCATCAGCCCTGCTGCTAACTGACTTGAGTGGATTATTGCTATTGCTCACCATGGAATGGATATTATGAATTCTTTTTTTTCCTTTCTTGAGAAGGGAGGGAAGGGAAAAAGTTTACCCGTGAAATAGTTGCAATTTTGAGAAGGCGACGACGACGACGCCAGCTGTCCTGGTCATCGAATAAAAAATTGCTTCGTTGCGACACATGTCAAAAATCAAAATGCATATATGTAAGTATATTATGCATACTTATTATTGAGAAGAAAAATCCTCCAGTCCAGTCTCATCAGGAGGGAGGACAAAGCGAACTTCCACTCTTTTCTATGTACATACATACATATTCCCCTTACTTACACTGATTATGTTTTGTATGAATGAAGTATGCTGACCACTGCTATGCTACTGCTAAACTTTTTTAATGCATTTCTTTTTTTTTCTTTTAGAAGCTCGTTTTATTTTTTTTCCGTAGAAAAGGAAAGAAAGAAGTCTCTGTAAAAAAAACAATAATATCTATTCTCTCCGCTGTCGATAAAATATAGAAGCAAGGGTGGGTACATATAATATGTACAGATCTAGGTTTGAACTTTTTGCATGGGATGAGGATGAGGTATTTTTTTATTTCAGAGAGGGTGAAATGGGAGAAGGACAATACATAATAAAAAATGGAAAGACATTAGATGCCGGCCGTTTGGCTCTACTTTGTGCAGATTCAGCACTAAAGCCTGAAAAAAACCATTTTCCCTTCTAGTTATATTTTTTTTCCTACCCTCCTGTAAAGTCTAAAGATCACATTTAAAAAAAATAAGGCAATACATATATTGGGTCGAGTCGAATGGAATAATGGTATAGAGCAGGCCATGGCCAGGGTGATGTGATGTGATGTAATGTGATCGCTAGTTTACCGCCTGACTCATGCGTTTTGTCATGAAAGTGTCATTTAAATAAAGCCAGGGCCACCAGGATGATAATGGTGGCCACGATAAAAAAAATCTATCTATTTCTCTCTCTCTCTCTCTTTCTGCCTGAGACTTGGTTTTTCCTTTTGATTATGTGAATTGTGAAGTGCTTTACAGCCATAGTCCCATTTTTATTGATGTAATTATACAATTAAAACAAAATATTAATGGAGCGCACACAAAAAATATAATTTCCGACACAACCAACTAGCAAACTTTGAATCGAAAGAGGAGGAGGAGGAGAAAGTTGCTAATGAATACTTTTTTTCAGTCATTAAATCATAAAAGATGGAAATAAACTGGGAATTTTAGGATTGATGTTTACTTTCTCTACATGTTTATTACCGGTGGTGGTGATATGATGGTGGTAGTGGCGATGATCATTAGGAGCCTCTGCGGAGGAGCGGTGGTGGTTGGTAAAGTACTTTTTTCAAAAGAAAAAAAAACTTTTTCTATATTAGAATTCGACATGGAAATAAAAAGAGAGGAAAAGGAATTCTTTTTTTCTTCACGGGAAAACGGAAAGAGAAGTAAATTATTTTATTGACTTTGGGCATGAAAATAGGAATTAAGTAGATGAAAGCAAGTTTGATGTTGATATTTCCCCTATGAGCTGTATAGCATAGTAGTATCATCATCATCATCATCATCTTCGAATGTGGTTCCTCCGTCATAGTCATCATCATCATATCATCAATTTCTTTCAGAGGAGTTCTTTAGATATGATACAGCTATAGTTCTCATTAAGAAGAAGTAGAAGTGGTAGTCATTCCTCCTCGATGAATATAATATGCATATCGCGAACGGAAAAAGCGATTGTGAATTTCACTGTTCTTAAATAACTGAATGAATATATGCATGCCCTGCCCTTATAACAGTCACCTAAGTGAAAGCCTACTTGCTCAGTATGGGTCATAAAAAAATAAGCAAAGAAAGGAAATAATTTGATGAATCGGAATTATTGATTCTTATGAAATCTCCTTTTTTGTCAGTATGTATGTATAAGTGCTTGTCTGTCCGTCCACTCGATAAAAATCTTGAAATAACAAAAAACAAAATTTTTGGCTTGTAATCTCACGCCAATCCAACACATTTTGAAAAAATTATTTGAGCTTAAGTTGGAAAAAGTACAAAGAACCAGAATTGTAAGAACGAGAGATGGCCGTGGGTAAAATATGTTGTTTTTGACCATCCGTTTTAACACGTATTAAAACGGGTTTTATTTTTCAAGATTTGTTCCTGCCCTGGGTTAAAACCAACGGCTATCATTTACTTGCAATGGTAAAATATTGCCCGGTTTTGCCCATCGGGTTTGGATAAAACCGTTTTTATCCACCCATTAGTTGTTGAAACCCTGGGTTTTATCCGTCTCTGGTAAAAACACAAAGTGCACTAAGAAGAAAGTGCAATAAGTTTTATTTGAGCGATTCTGATTCTCACAAAGTTGCTGTGCTTCTATTCATTATTATTGTCTCGTGAAGGGAGTTATTTGAAGAGTTTTTTTACACATTTTCCCTTCATATATATGTAATTCCTTACAAAAGTTTTTAACTTGACTGCATGCATTTTTTCATGATTATTATGAATAAACGTTCAGGAGGAGTGGAGTGAAGCGCAAGGCGAAAGGAAAAAACAAATAGAAAATTACAAGACATATTATCATCATTAGGGAAGTTCGGATTTGTCCTTTCTGGCGTGAAACTCCTTCTAGATTTGCCTTCTAGGCAACAAAACACATGTTAAAGTATGAGCCAGAAGACCAAGCTAGAAGGATTTTCACGCCAGAAGCTCAAATCCGAATACCTCTATTCATTACTTGTAACTGTTGTGGTGATCGTATTATGTGACTGCCACTACTACTGCAGAGGGGGTAAAAAACTTGGAATATGATGATGATGGAAGAAGGAGTGCTCATAGTTCATAGCTCATAGCCTCCTTTTTCCCTCCCAACATTTAATGACAAGTACTTCCTGGCCTGGTCTCGTCATCGAGACATGATTCCTCTAATTTCTCTTCTCCTCATGCATGTCCTTCAAACTATTTTCTCTGGTAACATTGACAGTGCCAGGTAGCACCACCACCACCACTTACACCATTTAATCCAATCCAACGAAATCAATATTGATTCGGAAAAATATGAAATGCTTTTTTGCTCCTTCTCCTTTGGCCTCTATAATTTGTGTGTGTGTGTGTGAAGGCAAACGTCATTAGCCCATCCCAAAGAAAGAAAGGAGAAGGAATGAAAGGGAAAATGAAACAAGGATTATAAGATGGAGCAGCAGTAGTGGACTCCATCCTTCCGATTCCTCTGATAATGATCAGGAGAAGAATCGAGTTGAGTAAATGAAGGTGTCAACTCAATAGTTTTTATTCTCTAGCCACTAGCCAGAAGAGAGCTGTGTAGACACACAACAAATAATAATAAGGAAAAACAAACGGAGAAAGTAGCTGGTATAGTTATGGAAAGAAAAGGAGGGAAAATATAATACTCTACTCGTCGTATCAATTTGATTAATTTGTGGAAACGTTCCTTTTGTTGATTAGCTCATTTGATTTGTATGGTAGTGGTGGCGGTGGTGCTCTCTCATTGTCATTGTATCGCACACACATGCACACACTCCACAATGCGATAAGGATGGAGGAGATGGAAGGGAGGAGGGAGGAGAAAACCTAAACCGTTTAAATAAGAAAGAAAATAAATGTATTGAAAAGAACGCACACATGTCAAAGATCATTTACGGCAATGAATCGCCGTCGTTCTCGGCGTCCTGCTCAGTTACTTCAAGGAGGGTAAACGGGAAAGGGAAAAAAATTGGGAAAAAGGGAAGCAATAGAAAGAAAGCTGAAAAGAGAGTAAAAAAACGAAATGTCAGAACAAAGCAGAGAAAAAAATACCTACTTAGCTATCTAGACTGGACTTTACGGGTCCTCCGTTTTATTTTTTTCTCCTAGACATTCTTCATTAATCTCGACACAGAGAAGGTTTATCTCAACACCGTTTTATTTTCTCTCCTTCTTAAAGGACTACAGAAGCAAAACCAAACTAAACCACTCGAGTCTATCACGAAAGAGGACATGGACAATGGAGAAAGAATAGGAAAAAATATATTAAGTTGATATGAACTAGATATGTATGAGAGCCACACAAGGAAAAGGCGGAACTTTGTATGGAATACTTTTTTTTCCCGAAGTTCCTCAGTTTACAAAAGAGATCAAATGAGGAGGAAAAAAATACAAAACATACATACCTACATAGGTACATAACTCCACTAATTTTTAACGAACACAGCTCTTCATAATAAATCCCTGGGAAGATTAGTCTTTCCTCTCTCTCTTTCTGATTAATTTTCGGGGAAAGTAAAAAAAAGAGGAAAATCTCTTCAGAGTGAAAGTACCATAGTTAAAATGATCATGCATATTTTCCAGCTACTTATCCACTTAATAACACATAATAGAATACAAGAGCGTCAAGGGAATACTCTGGGAGAAAAAAAAATCTCTCACTTCCGAGAGTTTTCCGAGAGACATTCTCTATTGCACTTTGTACGGCCATTATTATCATGAATGGAAATGCCGCATATAGCCACTCAAGTACAATACAACTAGACCTAATGTCTTTATGCATCCCTTTCCGCATCTAAATACGATACTGCACTACTCACCCCTTCTTCTTTTTTTCTGAAGAATAATACCTCCACTCCACTCCACCATTACGATTTACCACCACCAGTGGGTTAAGTTGACATGTGCCCCTACACACTACTCTTTTTTCTATGACTCCTCTTTCCGCTAAGATTTATCCCGGTGGTGGTGGTGGAGAAAATGTGATCTCTCTGATTCTGATGCTCATTCCACTTTCATGAGATGTTGCTTACTAGCTATTTTTTTCTCTTAAAGCCTCTTCTTCTTTTCTTTTTTTACCTAGATATTTATGTTGGATAAACATAACATAACACGAGTACAATGCAATGTGCCATGGCATGGATTTCTTTTATTTTTTGCTTAGCCGGGTAAAAAAAGGAGAAAAAACATTTCACCTCTGTCAACTTTTTTTTCTTGAGCTTGAGAAAGAGACAGCGTGGCTCTGGCTTTCACTGGCTGGAGGAGAGGAAGAAATATATATATATTGTATTGCGTCTTCACGAACACTTTTTTAAGACTTAATTTATGTATTACTGGCAGTGAAAGCGCATTTTTTAACACAACAACGCCCCTCTAAATCCTAACGACCAAATTATCAAGCCAGCGGCAAAGCCAAGCCAAGCCAAGCCAGGAAAGCACTTTCCCTCTCACAGCTCCTCTGGCCTGGCCTTGGTCTAGCCTAGTCCGTTCATCTCCTTTTTTTCTCTCTCGGCTTCTCTCAACTGACGCAAGATAAGAAAATCCTGATGAATGAAGACAACGGTTGTTTTTCAAAAAAAAATCTGAGACGAGTGAGTGTTGGAGTGAAAGAAAGGAAAAAAAGTCAACCATTTTTTTTGTCAAGACTGGAATGGTGGCGGTCGGTGGAGTACTCTACACTCAAGAAGGAAATTGTAAGCGAGCTGTTTCTTTGATGGAGTTTTTATTTTTTAAGGGATTTTATGTGTATTTTATTTCCAGCGAAAGTCTACTAAAAACCCTTTCTTCCCTCCCTGCAAGCCGTAATATACTGGGTTTAGATAATCTGGGGTACTATTGTATTGTAAGTAAGTAAGCCACAAGTACTATTGTTGTGGAGGTGTCACAAGACTACTTGCCTTGCTAGATTAAATTAATTAGCATAACTACATTGATCCAGTTCTACAAGCAAGAATAAATATTATGCTGTCATGTTTTGGTGACGGCGAGATGGAAAAAAAGAGAAGAGGATTATGCTGTAGACGTGGAAGCAGAAAATAAATATGAAGGTGAAAGTTAAATTAAAAGGACACAGGAATGGACCTTTTGGAGAGCTTATAAAGAACAATAATCATTCCATGTAGTAATTTATGAGGACAAGGCAGGCTTGAGAGAGATGGCCGTGGGTAAAATACGTTGTTTTTGACCACCCGTTTTAATACGTATTTAAAACGGGTTTTATTTTTCAAGATTTGTTCCTGCCCTGGGTTAAAACCAACGGCTATCATTTACTTACAATGGTAAAATACTTTTTGCCTGTTTTTTTCCCACTGCGTTTGGATAAAAATGGATAAAACCGTTTTTACCCACCCACTAGTTGTTAAAACCCTGGGCTTTATCCATCCCTGCTAGCTTGAACCATGCTAAAAATATATTTAATACTATGCTCAATTGTTACTGAGTGAAAACCCAAGCCACCGCATTATTGCACCACCACCGCATCTACAAAAGTAGCTAGCTGCCTTGTTAATTATGAACTAGACGAGGTATTACGTTGCATGCACAT
Organism: Seira ritae; assembly: GCA_027744415.1. Classification (NCBI taxonomy): domain Eukaryota; kingdom Metazoa; phylum Arthropoda; class Collembola; order Entomobryomorpha; family Entomobryidae; genus Seira; species Seira ritae. The sequence goes on along the minus strand of JAHZNI010001872.1, from coordinate 16,582 downwards.
AATATGTCGTATTGTATTGCCATTGTCATCATTTTTATCCAGATCGTGTCGTGCCATGTCATGCATCGCTATACTATATTATCGTTGTTATTATTATTTCTCAGTGTTGACTACAGACACGAGGGGTTCCTCAACCCCTTCAAAAAAATAATTAGTAGTTGTTATATAGTTCATTTCATAATGTATGCACGAGGCAAACAAGATACAATGCAAAACGCAAATAATAGCTAATACCTACTATGTAAGGAGCTCATTATCTCCATCGTTTCCCATTTCATGTTTTACAATTTCACTCTTCTGCAATGCATTGTATTTTTTTTGTATTGTCAATACATAGTAACAAGAATGACTTGATTATATGATGGTGGTGTGATGATCGAGTCGAGTCGATTCGAATCAACGATGATGATTCAATTAGCAAGAGAGCAAACATCATTAATGCCATCATCGTAGCTTCGTTAATAAAACCTAAATATTTAGCTCAGCTCCAACCCACCCACCATAGGTATACGGATGGATGGAGGAACTAAAGGTGAGGAGAAGATCATCAACACCTTTCCTCCCCATTTCTGAAATTCTTATTTATAGGCTTGGCTTGATCACCTGGCTTGGATCTGGATCTGGCTTTCTCTCCAGGAGGCAGGCAAGGATTTCTTACAGTATTTCGCTTATTCATTAGCCCGTGATGTGATACATGATGAACTAAGTAGAAGCACTATTCCCCCCTCCCCATAAGATAACTCCACTCAAGGCACTGCACTCCAAAAATTTAGAAATTTGAAGAATGCTGCTGCTGGTGAGCAACAAAGCGTACATGATTTTGATACCTTCAGCATGCCGTGTGCAGAAGCAGAATGGAGTACAATTGCCCATTAAAACTACATAAGTAGATTTAGATTGAAGAAAGCCAAAGCCAGCTTCTCAATTCTCGCTTGAATGAATGAATGAACGAGGAAAATCTTTAATTTTCCCTGAAGATTTGTCAATCCAGCTCTGTAACATGCATGATCATTGATTATGAATCATGAATCTACGAATGCTACTGAATTGGTTGGTCCGCTCGCTCTGTTAAAAACAAATTCATCTCTTCATCCTGTGTTCATATCAAGAGAAAAAGAAAGCCAAGCCAACGGAAATACATACGTATGTACTATATACATACATCTTCCCCAATTTCTTTTTTATTTCAAAAGACTGGAAACATATGTGTGTACATGTAAACAGTATTAAAATTGGGAGAAAGCAAGAATCCAGTGAATCCTTCCAAATTTTCCACACGGTTGTCACTTATTTCCTTGAGGAGCTGAATGGATTATTTTATTGGATATCTAATATTCAACACATCACATCACGCCATACCAAGTACTATAGTACCAGATGAGCTTTTGAAATTTTTTTCACGGAGCAGTTCATCCTGTGTTGCCCAAACAGTTTAAATCTAAACTACACTTACTCATTCCATTCGGAAAATAAAATAATGAAAGAGGAGAAATCAAAAAGAGAGAAAGAGAGAGAGAAAAAAAGTTGCAATATACATACACCACCACCATCATCTTGTGAATTCTTATTATTTTTTTCTCTCCTTCTCCTGTTTTCCGATTCCATTCAGTGCTATAGTGTGTGGTGAGTAAACAATGGCCCTCTTAATTGCTTTTACACTTCTTTGCACTCTGCCATCGTCATCATCATCGGGGGAAAAATGTATGCAGGTTTTTTTCCCTTCCTTGCAATCAACTACTTTTTTTTCTCCACTTTTCCAACTTCCAACCCTGCATGTCCTCCTCCTGTGAGAAGAGTAAATATATTTTTACACTTTTTTTTCTCGGGATTGGTTAGAGTTTTTATTTGAAATTCAGAAGAAGAAAAAAAACTTCTTCCAGAGAGAAAAAGAAGTAGAAGTTGACGAGTCATTGCATTCATTCACAATTCACAGTCACATTCCTCGAAGAAGACAGAGGAAAGGCAGTATAATAAATTCTGGATATGTAATGTACTACTATTTCGTTCCAAAAAATATACCTTCACCTTCCCAGTCATAGTCATGATCACGATCACGATCTTTAAATTTTTTTTTTTGCTCCCTGTTTATACAGTCTTTTTTTCTCCAGGAATAATAATCAGGAGGAAGGATGATGCATACTACATACATATGCATGGAGGAGAAAGTGTTCCCGCTTAATTTCAATATGAGCAAGGCAAGGCAAGGGTGAGAAAAAAAACAACCCACTTCCAGAATTTTTTTTTGTCTTCTTCATAATATGCAATTGCATTGCAAGTAAGTAAACTAAAGCAGAGCATTGAAATATTGAAATGATGAAAGCATTAGATTAGAATGTGTTGTCTCAAAAGCGAAATGGAAAGGGAAGAAAGTTTTCGGGTTTCGGATTTTCAGATGTGGGGCCCATGCTAATGTGGATGTGGAGTGTGGAAAACCTTCAATTCTTCAAATGATGATGATGATGATCAAGATCAGGATGACACATGGGTATATGAAAAAAGTATTTTCCCTCACATGCATACAATATGTGGTCTCAAGTCTAAGATGTTTCAGGAGGAGAAAGCATAAAGCTCATGTGTGAAGGGATTACTAATTTGGGAAAAGGGGTGATGCTGATGCGCAAAGGGAATAATATTGCTAGAGACACCGGTGGAAAATTATTATTATTTCTGATTTTGATGATGATGGTGATGCTGATGCTGAGAATGTTGTTCTTAAAAGCTGACGCTCCTCTCATATTCAAACTAGATACTACTTACTTACTTACTTACTCACTCTTGAAAATTGAAATGATGATAATAGAATTCGATGAGATGAGAGCTGTATCAACTTCTTTTTAGGTAGCAATAAAACATTAAGATTTTTCCTTAAAAGCAGCAGCTAGCATATTTACCATACCATACCACCATCACGATCCACCCACCCCCATAAATACATAGGCTTTCTCAGTGTAATGCCATCATACCTACCACTTGAGCCAGAAGAAATCCAGAAATTAATGCGTTTTCAAAAAAAAATATCTTTTTCAAGAGAGATGGAGTCTTCTATTTCTTCTTCTTCACTTTGGGGTTTTCCTCAGAATGGAATGGAATGGAATGGAATGAAAGTAAACAAAAGTTTCACATGAATATTTATCTAAACGAGCTGAGATAACAAAAAAATCTGAAGTCATAGTTGAATGATTTTATTTTTGAGTGAATGGAATGGTCAGGGGAAAGAATGGAAATGGAAAGGAGAACATAGGCAAATAAAAATAATTCAAAAATGCCTACTCCAGACCCTTTCTTTTAAGTAGCATCACCATCACCTTCACAATTCACAGATCTGTAGACTGGACTGGACTGGACCGGACTAGCTGGTCTTCATCCATCATATAAATATATATACTCCATTTGTGAGTAAACAAAAGCGAACATCTTTTCTCTTCCTGATCCGTCCTCCTCCTTGTTTTCCCTTGAAACAAGCAAATCAGTGAAACGCTGACAAAAGAAAACAAAAGTGATTTTTTTAGTAAAAGTAAGTATATTACATATCTGAAAAGTCCACTGCCACTCCTTCTTCAAGATGTCAAATGCGAATGGGCAGTGTTCCGCATAAATGGATACAAATACGTACATAGAGAAAAAAAAGGCGAAGGCTGAAGTGAAGTGAAGCAGGAGAGGGAAAAGCAAAGCCACTTTCTCTCTATTATATTATGCAACTCCTTAACTTTTTTTCCAGCAGCGTCCATAATGCATAACATTTTGAATGTTGATTTTTTGGTTTAGTCTTTAGTACTGTTACTGTTTCAACTCTGCTTAGCTTAGCGACTTTCTCCATAAAAAAAAGTAGAATCACTTCTTTTTTATCCTTATTCTTTTGCAGGAAAGGAATTTAAAAGAACAGCTGAAGAAAACAGGAGAAAGATCAAGTCATATACTCCACCTTGTTCTCGTCGGAGAAGGTCTAGGAAAAAAGTAAGGAAGAGAAAGGGAAAAAGGGGTTCCGCTTCAACTGCTCGCATGATTGCTCAGGCGAAAGTCATGCAAGGGAAACGAGTCGGGCAGAATGAGCGATGTTCCCCTGACTGTTTTAGTCTGTGAAAAATTAAATTTTTCATTTTAAGTAAGCATAAAAAAAGAAAGAAAGGAAAGATATTGTTCATATTGAAGTTAAGGGTATTCACTATTCACAATTCACGGCATGATAAATTTTTTTTTCTCTCTAGAAGAATAATAAATTCCTGTGGTAAACTCACCGTTTCTCCCTACCTTTTCTAAAATTCTTTTTTGAATCTCATCATCATCATCATCGTCCTGTCTGCATTTAGTTTATAAACACGGGGCCATTGTTGACCTGAGTGACGCGAATGCATAGGATTTCCAAAGAAAATATGGATAAATAATGAGCGCAGAAATGTTATGCGAAATATAAGAATAAGAACTCTGTCCATCTTACGTTTCTCATCTGCTCAAATTTCTGCGAGAAGAAAGAAGCAGGGATGGCGCTGGCTAAAAATAGGCGGTTGGGACAATAATGAATTAACCGTGTAAAGCCGGACCATATCAAAACCCAATTAGGCGGACAATATTAAAAATTCATGAAATCTTACTCAAACTTTAAAAGTCAAGGTGTATCAAAGAACAATTGAAGGAAAATTTGAAAAACGAATGAAGGGGATTCGCAATATAGTTATTTCGACCTTGAGTTTAAAATAGATCAGGGTATCAGGTGATCGTGCACAATGCACAAGCTATACCATAATGCTTTGGCAAATTAACATAGCCTATATCACATGTACTGTATATGCAGAGTTCTGCCCATTATCCATTTATCCACTAACTCTTGGTGGATGAAATGAATTTTGTCCAATTTCGTCCACTGGGTGGATAAAGTGGATGAAATTCTCCCCATATACGTGTATATAGGAACAGCTGATTTCTTCCACGTATCCCATTTCATCCACCAAAAATTGAGTGGACAAAGCCATTTCATCCCGGATGGATAAAATTACTATCCACTGGATAGTTGCACTCTGTGTATATGGGGTATAATATTGGCCGACATTGTCCATTATTGGCCATGAAATCCATTATTGTCCGGCTACTGGTAAATAATGAATAAAAGTCGGCTAAAATCCATCTCTGGAAAGAAAAAAAGGAAGGAGAGACCTTTTTCTGGAGTATGTTAAAAAAGAAACAAAAAAATATTCTACCTTCCTATGCATATGTATAGGCATTTCTTTTCTACCGCAAAAAGAATTGTTTGTAACCATGTCGGTCGAGCCGTCGCTACTCTTGAACCTGTGAAAGGAATGCAAAAGAATGTCGGCTGAATGCCTCTTCTCTCAGAAGAAGAGGAAGCGGCAAAGAAAGGATCGAGTGGAATTTCGAGCTCGACGAGTAGAAAATTATGCCATTTCTGGTTAACGTTTTTGCATTCTTTATCATTACCTCCGCTTTCCTTACTCACCTCCTTCCGCTTTTTTTCATCCGAGGAAAAACATTCCTTTCTTTTCTCGAGAAAAAAAAACTCAACAAGGGGAAAATAAAATGAAATCACAACTCAAATGGCAAATAAAGAAACCGCCGACGAAATGCATATACATAACTTTTTTTATTTACATTCAGGAGATTCAAGGCATAAAAAATACCACGGAAAAAAGTGGCTGCTGCTTCTACCGCAGATCCCACTTTAAAAAAATATAAGAATCTAAATAAAAATCATAAAACACGACGCATAATGCTTAATATTATAGTATGACGTGATTTGCATAAATTTTATCACATTGTTAATGAATGTTGAATTGCACGAGCATGAATTGCGATGTGAATGAATGTGCTGTGACTGACTCATTTTTATTTAGAGTGTCGTAAAGTAAACGAGATGATTATTCATCACGTCGAGAGAGAAAAATGTTTATGGGAATTCCCTTAATGAGAAAAAATCAGGACGACGAAATGAAAACAAAAAAGTAGTAAGCAGTTTCTAATTAAACAATGCTCCTTCAAAATAAAATGAGGGGCCCCTAAACAATTTTAAGAGTGAGTCGCTCGGCAGTCGTTTTATTTATTTACCCCTAAAAATACATTTTCCCCTGGAATTTCTATGTACAATCGAATGTTTCAGTTTTCACCCTTTATGAAAAATACGGAGTTTTTTTTGCCCTTCACGAGAGAAAACGGAAGAAATTCAGTGGGGGTAACAGAGAATCAAAAAGCAGAACCAGATCGCCTTCTTCTTTTGCAGGGAAAAAATAGCTGATAACTGATAGCTCTCTCAATGGAGCAATGCATCTATCTACCTACCTATATCCATATCCATGCCGAGCTGAATCCCTTTCAGGAAAGCGTGACAAAAAGGAGAGACTCACATCAGACGCGTATATACCAGAGATGGCCATGGGTAAAAAATGTTATTTTTGACCACCCGTTTTAATGCGTATTAAAACGGGTTTCACTTTTCAAGATTTGTTTTTGCCCTGGGTTAAAACCAGCGGCTATCATTTACCTTCAATGGCAAAATATTGCCTGTTTTTTCCACTGGATTTGGATAAAAATGGGTAAAACCTTTATTACCCGCCCGCTAGTTGTTAAAACCCTGGGTTTTATCCATCTCTGGTAAATACCTTTTCACTCATTTGTATTTTCTCTAAATACATCTCTTAAATTTAAAAAGAATCTGCATCTTTTGAAGCAACCATTTATACCGCATTACAACATGGTACAAAAGTAAGGAGGCAAAGAAATCAAGAAAATAAAAAATTCCAGTGTAGAGCAATCGAGGAAAAAGGACACAAGGGAAAAGTTGCCGTTGCGCATATTAATTTCCTATAATTATTGGCTAGGAGAAGAAAAGTAAGGTGCAATGTATGCAATTTTTATCGAGATCACTTTAATTATGTTTTGGGCTGCTTCCTTCCCCATTTTAGGGAAGAACGTCTTTTCCTTTTTCTAATTCTTTTTTTCAAGCTCATCTGCCCGTGCAAAAGTGAGAGGAGAAAAAAAATACTTTATAAACGAGGGAGGAAAGAGTTGCAGCTATCGCTGGAGGATGTAGTAGTAATGATGTTAGTGGTTTTGTTCCTCCTTCCCTCAGAAACAAAGATCATTTCTTCCTTTTTGTTCTTTTTTTCCACATGGAAATAATAATGAAGGAGGACGACGATCAAGAATAGAGCATTTTTTTTACTTCCCTGTGTAATTTTTGACAGCACTGAAGAAAAAAGTTGTAAACTAAGCAGAAGTAGTAGTTGTAGTAGTAGTCAGACTCTTAGAAAAAATTTACTTTCTTTCTTTTGTAGAAAACAGGGAATAGGAAAAATTATTATATTTATTCCCCCTATTTTGCTTACGAGGAGATGGAGATGGATATCGGAAGCATCTATAGCAGTCATCTATCTCGTCTGCCATGCCATGCCACGAGAGAGGGAATTTTTTTGCCGTGAACTGCATTAATACGTATCCAACTAATAACTTCCAACGACATTATCACGTTATTCTGAGGATGAAAAATGTCTGCTGTAATCAAGTTTAGTGAAGACTACACTACTGGAGTATTTTTTTCTTATTTAAAAAAATTATCCAAATTTTGCAGCATTTACCAGAGGAAAAACTCTTTTTTGATTTATCAATCCTTTTTCCTTGATAAAAAAAAAATAACAACAGGACTTTGAGGAAAATGATTGCAATCAAGAAGGAGGAGGAGGAGGAAATAAATTCCTTTTTTTTTGTCTTTTCAAACTTTTTTTTCTCTCCTAATGACTGTAATATTCTCAATCGTGCTCTGCTCCCTCGAACAACTTGAGAAAGTGTCAGATCTTGAGTTGAGGCCATTAAAGAAAGTTTAAGAGAAAGCCTCAATTTTCGGAATGGAAATTTCCTGACAATTATTTTTTCTCTCTTTGGAAACTTGACATTTTTACTGTGTCTCAGTCTCAGTAAAAGTCCTGTCCAGCGCCCGTGAAAAAAATATGTTGGAAAAAATAGGTAATGATTTTTTCAGATATGTATTATTACTTATTACAGGGAAGCAATGAAATGACTCATTTTCACCACCCAAAAAAATTGTTGTCCGCTTCACAGAGGATGTATTTGCGTAAATAAATCGCTATTCAAGGAAGGAGGAGCAGAGAAACAAAATGAAAAAAAGCTATTGGCACGATGAGTGGGAAGAGAAGGAAACGGGCGATTTTATTATTTTCGTTCGTTTAAAAATGGAATGCAATTACGTCTTTGTTTATTCTACAGATGGATTTCTAAGTAATATAAACAATATCGGGTCGGATGGATGGATGGGTGAATGGAGAGAGGGAGAGGAGAGATGGAATGGAAAGTTTGCCTTTTCTCTCTGTCTGTACATGATTGTCAACAGGCAAGGCAATCGCTCGTCGTCGTCGTCATGATCATCTCATCTCCCTCACAGTTAACTTTGGTAGTACTGTTCCCCGTCAACTGGAGAAAAATTGTATTTTGTGATGCGATTAAGTAGCAATCATGATTAGAATATTCTTTTAAAAAATATAAGAACACACAATGCGTGCCTTAAATGAGTGGAAGCTTTATTGCCTTAAAAGTGATTCCAAAAAATTCAAATATTGGGCATGAATACTGACTTCATAACATCTTCCAGGATTTTAGGAGCTATTTCAGAAATTAATTCAGAAATTCAGATGAAATTTGCGAATGTAGCTGTGGTGGTAAAGCATATAAACAAAAAAAATAAAATAAAACATAATAATACGGAAAATTCCTTGGAAAAATGTCCGCCTGTTTAGTTTACTCCCAACAAAAACAAATGCATGCATAAATACAAATTTTTTACGTATACGCGAAAAAATATTGTACGCAACTTGAAAACAAAACGAACGGGTCCATCCCCGTCCCGTCGGTGCAAAATAAAATGTTTTGCATTGCAAGCGATTTTTCGCCTTCATTTTCATTGTCTTGCTTAAACTGCGAACGATCAACGCAATATATTATGTGCTACATAGTATGTACCTGCCTGGTGTATATGGTGATTATAATAATAGCTGCTTTTATGCATTATTGCGTTCGTTATCCTACCTTTTATAGCGCTTAAGACGCACAGGACCAGCATGCAGCAGATGACGAAATAGGGAAACTTGCTTGCATAAAAAACAATATTTTTTCATGCTTACTTTTCTCCTCTAGTATTATTATGTGCAGAGCACCATTCATGTGTTCATATTATTTATTTTTTGACTTGTTTGACCCAAGTAGCGTTGTTTTATTTAATGCACAAAAATAAAGTCGATGAACATCATTTTTAAATTATTTAACATTTCCTTTTTTGAAATGAAATATCAAATTCCAAATTTTTTTTAACCGAATTGAATTAAGGATCTGGGTTAAGTACGAGAAAGGGAGAAATGGAAAGGAAAGTCTTGGCCATGTCTTCCTCTTTCCCTCTTTCCGTTTCAAATGGCGATTCCGTGCACTCCTTTTTAGCGTCCCTTGTCCCTATGCTCTCCACCATTTGGCTTACATCTACATTATAACATGTACATACATAGTTGACTCAAATTCGAGGAAGCGGTGGTGACGATGACAATGGCGATGATGACAACTGAACAACAACAATAACAACAGCAACTGGAGTTGTGGAGAATATTTTTTAGCTACGTAATCTAAACAAAAGCACAAAGTCGAAGGGAGATGGCTCAAGCTCAAGAAACAGTGAAGAAGAGGCCAGTGCAGTGGAGTAAAGGTAAATAGAAGGGCAACCCTTCCCCCTTATTAGGAGTCCCGAGTCCCACAAAAAAATAAGAATTAAAAAATACAAGAGAACCAACTTACGTACAACTACTCATTCTTTTTGGACTTTTATTTTGAAAGCGGTAATGGGAATACTAATGATGATGCTCTCCTTCCTCATCTTCACTTTTATCCTAGAAGATAGAGGAATACGAAAGTTGTTTTGTTTTTCTAAGCTGGAAAAAAATACAAATACAACTGCATCTTTCTCCTCAAATTGCTTTTGCTTGCACCCATTTTATTTTTTTATTTTCTTTTCCCTCCTCATATGCACATAGGTTGAATGAGAATGAGGAGGACGACTTATTTGCTTACGATCCAATGAAAGGGTATGCATGACTTGAGACTTGACTTGAGTCGCAATAATATCATTGAAGAAGACTTTTTTCACAATGGAATAATGAACCAACCTAATTATATATTGGATTAGGTATTGCCGTTTCTCTTAAAGTGTTTGTACAAGAAAAAAAGGCGAAGATGAATTTATATTCATTTTTACTGGGGAAGAAGAAAACAGCTTCGCTTCATGTATCAAATATTTGTTTATGTGTGCGTGTGTGATGATGATTTTTTTGTTTAGCTAACTCACTCAGCTCAGGTTTGAAACTCTTCGTTTGGAAGCCGTTGTTTGTGATACTATTAGCATGTATAAACAGTTGGGGCAAAGCAAAAAAAAATTTGAAGGATATATATTTTTTTAAAACTTTGTTTAGTTTCTACTTTGTCTCTGGCCGAGTGAGTGAGGAATAAGAATGAGTGAGTGAGTGTGACTCATAGACAAACAGACGGAGGCTCTTCTTCTTTTTTCGGGTGATGGGAAATGTGATGTATGCACTGCACTGCACAGCACTGCTCCTCTCGCTGGCATGGCATGGCATAAATATCAACAAAGCAAAACAAAACAAATGGAAAGAGGAATTGAATTTTGCCTCTTGTCCTCCCTCCAACCCTTCTTCTTTTCCTTTCCATTTCCCCAGTTTACTCACAGCCATAGCTTTGGAAAATAAAATAAAACAAGAACTACATAACTCCAACTTTGAAAAAATGCAAAAAGAACTGAAATGCATGAGCTATGGGCTTGAAAGCAGTCACATTGTTCCATTTCCTCTCGCTCTGGATGATCTCAACCTCAACCAGTCCTTTTTACATACGTTACGTACGTATGCATATACATACATAGTTCAGACAATCTCTTGTTTTGGTTTCCTTCGTAATAGCTGGAATTTTTAGTTTACCCCTCACTTTCTCGTAATCGTAATTATAATTAAACGATGTATCAGATTTCCTCTAATTTTATATTAGCCTTTCTACTGAGAACTACATTTTGGAGGGTCACCCCCTGTATTTTTTTCCTTTTTGCAAAGATAATAGATAATTTACTTCTCAATAGAAAGCAATATTTGTCATTGTCCATAATTCGGGTCCGGGTCCACATGACTAAAAGTATTTAGCTTCAAAATGAAATACTGTTTCAGTTTCACCGAATAAAATAAAATCAAAAAGTATCCAATCCAAACTTATTCTTCAATTATTTAGACGCAAGACTTAGGACACCTCCTATCATTATCATTAGTTTAAACGCCATAGGTAAGGATAAACGCATTTAGCATCGCATCGAAGCGAAGTAAAATATTTATATGAATTATGTAGCTACATGCTACAGCTCCGCATTTTGTTGCTTGCTACTGCTCATGCTGATGATGATGCGATGGCATCATGGAAAACAGGGACAAACAATCCTTCGAGTGTCTAGTCATATATTTTTTTCGCACACTGCTATTTCAAGCAGAATAAACACATGACTGTTTTCTTTGTTGGGCTAAACTAAACAACTATGCAGGAATCTAAACAAACCCTCCGTCCCAAATTCAATTCAGAGACCGTGTGTAACGAAATGCATACACACTCGTCGTTTCTCCTTCCTTTTATATTTTGTTTGGCAGGCGGAGAAGCAGAGAAGCCTCTCGATTCTCTTCTCTCGCTCCTACATTCTATTCTATTCTATACCGATGATGACTATGTTATGTACAAAGTTGAAATCAACCAAACCAACAACCAACCATCTATTTTTTTATTATTTTGTTATATTTGTATTAACAGCAAACCACGAACGAATAGATATTACATGATGATTGGATTTTCTTCCAAAAAACACACAGATGCCAGGGCCAGGGCACTGAAGTGACAGAATAGGTCGATGAGGGACCGGAAGGAATATTTAGGCAGGCAAACGTGCTCGTTAAAAATAAAGTTTCCAATTTCTTCGTACCTACCTATGTATGTAATTTAAACAAAATGCGTTTGTGTTGTTTTTTTTTAGATTGGCTATGCCTTTGACACAATCAAATAATTCAATACGGATTAAATTTTAATTTGTCATCCTGGGAAAAAATTGCCATTTGTGCTTTCCTTTCTTTACAGTGGAAAATGTGAAAGTGCCACGCAAAATGGGAAAGTTCTTCGTTCGATATTCCATTCCAATTGTGAAATTAATGAATTAACGTATTAATTCCTCTTCTTAAAAAAGAAACTCAAGCACGATAAAAAAAAGACTGGAGAGAAGCAGAAGAACGAAAAAAATGGTATACAATATACAGGCTTAACATCGGATCAGACAGTCAGTCGCATCGCAACCAAAAAGGAAAAGAAAGTGGAAGGGATGACAGAAAAGAACTGTAAAGAGAAAATTTATTTGTGAAAGTCAAAGAGCAAAGCAATTCAATAATCCACCTGGTATACATGTATGTATATGCATATTATGCCTTTCTCTCTTTTTTCTATTCATTTAAGTTTTGAGCTTTTCCCCAGCATTAATTAAAATGGAGAAGATGGAAGGAGAGGAGAAGAAAAAAACAAAAGAATGAAAAATTAGCTTCATTTCTAATTATAAGTTTTTCAGAAATGTCGCACGTTTCACAGATCTCCTCCAAACTCCAACCCCGACAGATATACATATATTTTTTTGCTAAACTGATCAAGGAAAAAATTTTCCTCCACAAACTTCTCCCGAAAAACAGATAAGAATAAAAGATGTAAAGAAGATTACAGATGAAAATTTCTAGGTGGAGGTGTCTTGGCATCATGGCATCGCATCGTCATTGTCCTCCAATGAATTATAAGACCCCACACAGCCACTTTTTCTTAGGGCATATCCTTCCATCATTTTCATCATCAGAAATATTCTCTTTTTTTCTCTTTCCTCTTGTAATAATATAAATGAGTCAATCTATTTCAGCCGGAATGTGAAAAATATTGTAGAAAGTCGGGGAAGAGAAAGAAAAGGTTTTCACTTTAAAAAGTTCGTGACATGGCAATCAGCCGCCACCGTTGATCTCAGGAGAGTAGAGGAGTCTGAAGATGAGTGGCAGTTAAGTCACATAATAATAATCACCTCTCTCTTTTCTCTTCCGTACTCAGCTCTGTCACCCTCAAAAAAGGAATATCATCAGGGATCCGACTTGCGACCCACCAAAAATAAAATATAGACGACTTTACAAAAGACAAATATTACTCTTCTTTCTCTCCGTTTTTTTTTTGTTTTATTATTTCTCCCTATTGTAACCAGAAGAACCATAGTGGAGTGGAGTGACACGTCAGAAGACTGTGCCAATCAGAGACTGGTGAATTATTATGAAGAGGAGGACGCTGTGAAGAAACGACTTATGTACTTACACATCCCTAACTAAAGTCACTAAACTAATCCGTTTATGCCATCTTTATCATTAGCGAAACATGAAAGTTGAGTTGAGGAGGAGGAGGAAACTTGATGTCTCCGAAAAGAATTCGAAGAAAGAATTTCTTTCTATTTTTTGCATTTTTGATTGTATATTTATGAAACAAGGTGTGCATTTGTAATTTTCAAATGAGATGAGAAACTGCAAACGTAATTCTTCTTACCTGTCCACTGTCTTCGTAGTCAATACTTCCATTTGGCGTGTTCGCTGCAGAGGGTCGCTGTGAAGTTGAAAGATTAATGGCGCCATCACCGTCAGTGTCTCCGTCCATTATTGTGCCATTATCCTGGAATATCAAGAAAAAAATGGAAATGAAAAAAACGGTACTTTCGTAATTTAATCAGTTGAATATGAATTCTTTTTGAACAGGACGCTTCCTGATTATGATTAGCCTTTACACTAGGATAGATAGTACTTAAGACGATTTAGAAAAAAATATGTTATCGTTTCATTCTCAAAACGACGCATTTCATTTGGTCACGTTTCGGCTTCGAGTGCCAAAATCAAGATAAATCTCTCATTGAAAGAGCCAAACTCACCCAGATTTTCCGCATTTGATTGACATCTGCGTGAAGGTGAACCCTAACCCTAACCATTATTGTAACAGTAGTAGCACCACTACCACTACAACTGAGCACAATCTAGTATCCAGGTCAGATTTTTTTTTATTTAAATTTAAAAAAAATTAAAACTGGTAAAGGAGAAACAGACCGCATAAAAAAATATTTAACCAGAAATGGAATTGTCTGTTTGGGTAGTTTCACTCAGCCGGAATTCATTCATTTCGGTCGGAAGCATGTCCGTCGTGGATTACGAATTTATTTCAATTTTTATTTTGCTTTCAGGTATCTCATTCTCAAAGATCAAGAAATAGATAGATGATTTTATTTTTAAAAAAATAAGAAAACCGCCGGCCGAAAGAATAGTGCACTGGGAGCCAATGAACCTAGTACATATATGAATTACCAAGTTGGAAAAAGTGGTCATGTCAAGTCAAACAAAAAGTATATTATGGGCAGAGCCAATAATTCTATTCCTCTTTCTCCTCATTGAATTCCATTTTTTTCCTTTGTTTGTTGTTGTTGTTGTCGTTGTCATCGGTTAATATCACGAACAATGATCAATGATCACATTATTCACGTCAATTTTACGACTTGACGTTTGCTTTTTGGAGAAGCAGGGTAACACAACAAGAGAGATGCATTAAAAAAAGCCCACAATCATTTTATATTTTTTTTCTGAATGGATAGCTGTTTTGATTAGAACAATTCTACTATATATACTAATTGTGTTGCTTTGAATTCACGGGAATTCACTGCTCCTTTGACCCAAATCGTCTTGAACAAATTTCACTCACTTCTGTTTCAGGTACCAGAACCTACGCGGCGCTGCAACTTCAAGAGAACAAGCTTTTGTGCAGTAAAGTGAGAGAAACAAAGAAATGTTGAGTTTAGCAAAAGAAAATATTTTTAGCTCATCAAATTCCTCCACTTTTGTACTAATTTAGGTAGTTGAAATTTACTTCAAATAAGTCCTTGTTGTTGTTGCTGTTTTCAATTCAATATTCATAAAAGTATGAAGCAGAGATGTAGTTGTTGAAACCCTGGGTTTTATCCATCTCTATGAAGTTGTCGCCATTTTAGTGAAATGTTCTGTCACCACACTTAAATAACTTTACTCTAATTGACTGCTTCGCGCTGAAACCAGACTTTGCCTGAATTACACCCATCTAATAAATTTCAAGGGCTCAACGACTCAATATCTTATATATTTAAATCGGGAGATATCATGTACATGCCCACCGACAGGCAGACAGACGGACGGACGTAAGATGCAGTCGCATAAGAGCCAAATTTTTGTTCTAAAAGTAAAGCCATTTTAAAGATATTTTTTTTCGGGCTGGTTTCAGGAAAAAAAATTTATCATTTGGGAAGTTCATACATATTATCCACCTACCTAACACCACCAAGCCCATATAAGTAATATGCATTAACTCATGCATGCATGTTCCCTCCTCCTCACCCGCATGTTTTATCATAGTCAATAATAATTATGATTAATGCTTCGCTTTTCTTTCCGATAAAGGACGTGTTTCCAAGAAAATAAAACTACTGTGGCTTGTGCATCATCATCATCATCGGAACAACAACAAAAATGTATGTATGTACTATATTTTTTTTCGAGAATGTTTGCCAAGCTCATTCAATCATTTTAGCACACCATATAGCATACCTAACATAACGATAACATATAACTTTATTTACGGGAGAAAGAGAAAAAAGAAGAAGCCGAGTCTGAGTCGATGCCAGAAAAAAATACATATGAATATTGTTTGATTTACAGCCGATAAAGAGGCTTAGTCAATTCACATGATCATACTGAATATCTACATCTACCGATTCCTTTCCACATTGTGTTTACAATTTACCTTATCATTTGAAAAAAAATTGATAAGATGCAGTAGTAGAAAAGAGAAGATGGCTGATAATTGATAATAAATATTTTTTTAGAAATATTTTAGGCATTTATAAAAATATATATATATTTAAAATAGATTTTCATTTTTTTATTATGCGTTACTCCTGCCGTAATAAAAGCAGGGCCAGAGTGAAGTTGGAGTGCCAGATCAGTCGGTTCAGTTTTGGGAAGTCATAAATATAATATGTGATAATGATAAAGCGCAAACTGATATGTATTAAATTTATTATTGGTTTGGTACTATCAAATCAGACACAGGCTATCCGAGCCCCGAAACAAAATAAGATGCAAAAATGCAAAACAATCTGTTCATCTCTGGAGGAAAAGATGAAGAAAGACAACCGAGCGAATCTAAAGATTCATTTTACACGGCTGCATGATTCCTTTGAGCAGCTGCGCCTTCCCGTCATCCATTCATAGGTGCTTACTTTGCTCTTTCATTCTTAAAAGTTTACAAAGAAAATTTGAAAATAAATCGAAATTTTTTCCCAAGTGACAAAAAAGTCCTGTCTTCTCGCAGTCAAGAGTAATATTGGTCAAGTCAGTTCAATTAATTAAATAAATACATATTTTTTTGTGAATTTGTAATCCATGTTTTCTTGTCAAGGAAAACTGAG
>JAHZNI010001871.1:0-10815 GCA_027744415.1 Seira ritae | reverse complement strand
TTTTTTTTCAAGGGAAAATGGAAAGCTTCAAGGCTTCAAGTACAAAATGGAATATATATTTTTGGAGTGGCGAATGAATGCTCAATCTAGACTTTACATTCTCCAGTATCATTTCATTTCATAACCCAATAAATTCCAAAGTTTTTCCACTTCTCAATCATCTTTTTGCAAACATAGAGAAAGCACAGTTTTTTATCTCTTAAGTAGCTCTATTTGTTTCAGTGAGGGAAAAGTTTCTTTTTTATCGCCGGCCTACCTGACTGAAGTAGAAGTTTTTTCGTAGGACGCAGAAACTAAACTAAAACCGCAAAAACTTTCCTTCCTGCTTTTGATCATGATCATCAGTAGAAGAAGAAGAAGCAAACCAGTTGGGAAGCTCTTGTTTATTTACCGACAAACAAGAAGTGCCTCTTTTTGTTAAAAAAGAGATAAATATATTAAGTGAGAGTTATCATAGCAACCTCTTCATTTTATCGAAGCGTAAGAGTACAAAAAATAGCTGCGTGCAAATTTGCTCTAAAAAATTTTTCGGTACATGCTTTATCTTCCTTGCTGGAAAGTAGCAGTATCAAGGCAACTTGTTCATTTTTTGTGAAGAAGTAACGATAAATGGAGAAAGCATATATAACTTTTGGTTTTACTCCATATGAAATGAATGCTTTTGTGGGTAATGAACGCATGGATGAAATGGGAAAATGTACGACACTCACTCAGCTTCCCTAGATAATTCCCTTTGCATAGCTGGAGGGAAAAGTGAAATGGACTGACTGAAGGTGTTTTATTGCTCCCACTATTCTCGGATGCTAAATGTTTGTAATAGTAATGAAGTTTTTACCACACCCTGGGGCTATATTCATTAAAATGTGTGCGTGAAATACATATATTCCAACGTGCAGATAAAGAAAAAATAACCAAAAAACCCTCGCTGGTAGATATATGCATGTATATTTAGTAAAACGTGAAAGAATAAAATATATTTTTTATGATTTTGAACCTTCAGAAAGCTTTAATGGTTCCTTTAATACATTTAAGTAAGAACATTGAATGATTGCCGAAAGGTTAAAAATACAAAAATCGATTTCTGGCTCATTTGTAGTTCTTCTTCATTATGCGAACCCATTAACCCTTTGCCTAAAAGATCAAAGATGAGATAGGCACACCCAATCAACTACAAACTTTATTCATGCAACAATGAAGACCGCATATCAAAGCTTGCATTCACCTCACTCAGTGCCCAGCGTTGGTATGAAACTTGAGGCGAAATAAAATTAGAAAAGTTAAGCTGCTGTTGCCTTATTAAAGTCCTGTTTTCGCACTTTCTCCATCAATAAGTTCTTCTTCCCAATGTAGCAGAAACACATATGTATAGGGTTATTACCAGTTCATTAGCATAGCCGGAAGCAGCAGACTTAAAATTTATTTGTTGTGCTCACTCACACCATCATCATGGGAAAGCGGACTTTGATCATAAGAACCTAAGCGGACAGATCTTCATTTTGTAAATGATTTTACTCAGGGCTTTTCATCACATTCATTAATTTCTTGATAAGCTCCTTGAGAAGCTTATCCCCATATCATCATGAATAGTGAATTCAACTTTCTCCTCCTCTTCTTCCATTTAGACTTTTGGATCTTTTTTTCCATTCAATTTCCGACCTAATTATGAGCTTTTAATGAAAGCAAGAGTTTCACTCGGATGCTGTGGTGTGGTGTGCATAAGCCTTGCCTTAAAGCTCAGCATCTGTACGTCTCACCCGAAAAGGAAGATTAAGTCGGCTTTACAGAAATTTTGTTTGCTCATGCAAATTGGCCTTTTCAGTTAATTTGGTAAACACACGCAAATACATACATATATTAGCAATTTGTGACTTTAGCCTTTTAAAAGGAAAATCTCCTTTCTCTCGTTTCCTCATTCACATCATCCGACGACGTACATATGTGTGTAATGACGACGACGGCCGGTATTATATTCCCCCTATTTGCGTCATCCCAATCCTTGATATAAATTATTAAAGGCCTCCATTTCATCATTTTAATATGGCTTTCCCCATGTCTCATCTCCTGGCTTAGCTTTCAATTTTGTAATTTATGGATTTTTATAATTATCGCCATTAGTCAGTCAAAGCCGGAAATGTTAAAATACATACCATCAGCATCAGACCACACACACAAAAAAGTAAATGACGCAGGCTGATATCAGACAGGTCGGTTCAGTTAACGTCATTGCATCTAATTTTAGTAGTGGACTACAAAAACCTTTCTAAAAAACGTCAAGGCATTATCTCCCCTATTCATGTCATTTAAACGTTTTTTTGATACAATTTCCTCATTAATTCAAGCACAAAACATAAATCGGCCTATAGATACTTTCCTCATTTCACAAACCATTCAACTTGACAAAAAAGAGAGTCATTCTCATTTCAACAACACAAAAAAAGGATCACTTCACCAGATAATATCACAAAAAAGAATCCTGTCAAAAGTGTGTGTGTGGAGAAGCACGTCGAAGGAAACAAAAAAATTTTTTCTATATTCTTTTTTCAGAGTGCTTCACTTTCCACCTCTTTTCCTTTTCTAGTGTTCCTATTCCTAAAAAAAGTCCTAAGTACTACGAGGAAGAACCAATACACCTTCATCTCACTCAACTCGACTTCCTCCATTCCATCGCATTCGCATTGAGACGATACGATGCGATGCGATGTGCTCCTACTCTACTCTACTTCCCAATGGATCATAAACAATAGTGAACGGAAAGCAAGAGATCTTTAGTCTAAACGATCTTCATCTTCGTCATCATCACCTGAAAATAATATCCTCAGCATCCATATTCCATAGCCAATAGCTATAGCTCTATGTACATATGCATGTACATCGCATTTTTTTGCTCGCTCTAGTTTTCATGTCAGCATAAAAGTGTCATTCCACACTTTTTTCATAGCTCTCTCTTTCTCTCTCTTCAGAAAAAAGAAGAGAAAAGAACGGAGGAAAAAAATAGAGTGAGCACCTACCTACTTCCGTCTAAAATGTCCTTTCACTACTACTCAAGTCAAGTCAGTCAGCAATAGCAACTTGAACTGAAAATTCCATTCTTGGAGCTTTAGTCCCTTTCCATCCATACTCTGATTCTCATTCTTTTATAATGGAGATGATGATGGGCCCTTAAAAACTTATGGCGTAATATAATGCTTTTGTTACCGATTTTTTTTACTAAAGCTTCTCGCTCTTTTCTCCTCCTGTATTTATATTGCGTAGCTATATAGATTATTTTGGACGCGAACGCGACAACGTACTACTTAGCTTTACATAGTAAAAACGTACTTTACCTAGTAAGCTCTGCTCTGGAATGGCATGGTATGGCACAGGGGCAAGCTAATATTATTAAAGGGAAACGTGAATATAGGTATCTCGGCCGAAAGCAAAGCCAAAGCCCCGTAAAAATAAAATTTCAGCATTCAATTCGGCACCAGCAGCGTACCTTTTCCCCATTCAAACTCCTTCTTCATTTTCGCATCTAAACTAAATCTATAGAAATATATACTAATCGCTTTAGTATTGCTTTATTGCTTTACGTTTCGCTCAGGTTCAGACTTCAGACTGATGTGATATACTTTTCCATTGTATCTTTGGAAAATAGAAGTCGATATATTCAATGCGAAAACGCTTTTCTCCTGTTTTCCTGCTTTCAATGTCATCATTGTGTATGTAAGTAGTAGTAGATCATAATGACATGCTAACTACTACTGACGGCCATGCCATGCCATGCCATGCTCTCTCTTTCTCTCTGACTGTACATATATATGTAATAGTAATAGTATTGTTGGAGCTTCTTTTAGTTTCCCGCTTTTGATCTCCTTCGTTGAACACATTAGCCCTTCAATTCTGCACTCCTGACTCGACTCTTTGTGCCCGACTCAACTCAACTCAACTCAACATCATCATTATCATCTATTTACTCAACTACCTAGAAATTTTAAAGCTCCCATTTTTTTCTCGGACTAAAGTCCGTGAGCAAACAAAGTCCCCGGGTTGCGTTGTTGGATTGGATGAAAGTATGTATATATGCATTCTTCATTCCTATTTGCTTATTCCTAGACACATTCTTTTTATTTTATTATGAGATTAACCATGGCATGGCAATGGCAATGGGAAGGCATGTCATTCCTTGCCAACTTCACTTTCACTCCTCCAACTCTATTTAGTATTTAAAATGATACGAAAAACCTTTACATATATTATGTTCTCCTATATTTTCTAGTAGGCATCCTATCCCAAAAATTTCACAATTCACAATCTACCCAGCATCCATCCATTTGGAAAAGAGAAGGTTACGTGGTATGCTGTATGCTAGGAAATGGCTTGGCATTGGATTGGATGGGGTTGAAGTTGAATGGTGAATACCTAATTCAATGTTTCTCCATTTTAACGGTCACCGTTCTTTCTTTCCTCTTCGCCTTACTTCGTTGGGAAAGTCTGATGACTGAGTTAAACCGCAACTCATATTTCACCAGATTTTACCACTTTAAGTTTTCCTAATGCTATTAAGTACATGCTACCGACCGTGCCGGGATGCTAGCCCCTCTCTCTACGTTTATTCCAAGCAAGGGCTATGCCTAGAGAAGAAGAAAGGAGAACACAGCACAGCCAAACACATCACATCACCATTCCCAGCAAAGTATTATAACCCTTTTTCCCTTTTCTCTCTCTTCTTCCCCTTAAAATATTTTTTTTCTTTGTTAGGTACGCACTTTTTTATCATTATAAATATTATTTATGATAAATATCCATCCTTTTAAAGTAATAGGTATGTATAGAAAATGTGGCAAAGTGCCACCAGGTTTTCACCACCACCACCATCGCCATCCACAAGAGTTTTCCTTTTTTTCTCAGTTTTATTCCTCGCACGTAAAATACTTTTTTCATGTTATCATCACTTTTCCTCCCTCATTCTTGGAAGCAAGAGTAGGAGTAGGAGGAGGATGGATATCACATCACATCACAAGAATAACCATACAAAAACTTTTTTCTTTTTTTTCTTTAGGTAGGCATATGGGACTGGAAACTGTCGCTACTCTACCTACTCCTCTACCTACTACACTTTCTCTCTTTTCCTCTTTTCTCGTGTATCATTTATTTACACACTGGAAAAAAACTGTGTCATTCCATCACAACCAGGGAGACCTATGGTGGCCGCATGTCGCACAAAAATTTGAAAACTAGAATGCGGGCATTTTCTCCCTTCATTCCATTTCATTTTTTTTTAATCCAAACGAAACGGAGGAAACATGTACCTACGTATGTACGTAATGTAAGGTATGGCAAGTACCTACCACTAACTTCGGTGATGATGGGGAAAGGAAGGTTTGTGTTGTGCAAATACATTATATAAGAAAAAAGAGAAATCAGACCGAAATGTCTTGGTCTTGGCAGGGAAAGTACCAAACTGAAATGTCCTCTTTCTTCTCTAAAGCGATGACATTTTAGAGCAGCAGCAGCACCAGTAACAACCTGAACTTCTATAAAAAAAACTTCTTTTATCTTTCGCTAGTACCGAAAAAGGTATATCCTTATGATGCCCGACGCTGTTTCCTTCATGACCTTGTTGTTGTTGCTGTTACTTTTTTACTGCTCCTGATGTGATGTGGTGGTGGGTGTGCAGGGAGGAAACTGCGTCAGGTGGTCTCTCTTGCTTTGCTATTGTATTTGCAGAGAAAAAATTTCTCCAGTAAAAAGTAATGTTCTTCTGAAACCATGTCGCTCTCCCATCATCATCATCATATTCGCAATCTCCTCCAAACAAAGCTGTATCATCATCTCCTTGGAAAAGCAAACAAAAATGGCCGTCTTCAAAAATTATTGTCTTCCTGGCAGTCTACTTACTACAATACAACGTGTGGACAAAAACGAATGGAGCAAGAATATCTAAACTGGAATTGGACTGGAGAGAGAAAAGGGGTTTTCACATAAAACGACACAACTTTGTAAGAAGTAATTTAGGTAAGGGACACACACATTAAAGTAGTGTCCGCAGTAGTAGTTGCAAACTTTTGACAAGTGCGGGAGAGAAAACAACTTATGTCTCTTTTAGAGCTCCGTGCAAAAATAAAATATGGAGAGGGAGAAGGGATGTAAAAAAAAGTTGGAGAGAAAGTTGTAGTTTTTTTTTGAAGCCGTACTACATAGTAGTGAAGTTCTCAAATGACTAGACATCACAAACAACGACATTCTAAATATTATGAACAGTGTGAGTATGGTATGGTTTCTCCGAAAAAAATTGAAAATAATTTTCTATTAGTGGAGCTTAAGCGAAATCGCCAATTTCCATCATTGCATCAGACGTCAAAGCGAAATCGATCCATCAGTCAGCCATTCAATTCCACCGGACCAAAATGTATATATTTTTCTCCTCTGGACGGAGCTGGCTCGATAGATGAATTAGGACGTGAGGCAAGTACCATTTTTCTCCCTCTCCAAAGAGCATTTTCTGCTCGGGAGAAAGTGAAAAGAAACTGAGATAAAAATGGCCATTTTCAATAAGATCCCTGTAACTTGGTCAATTTGAGAAATATTGCCAGCCATTAAGGCCAGAATCTCTTTTCATGTTCCTCCCCTCCCAACTCTCAGCTTTCTCGTCAATCTTAAAACTCGCTGATTATTTTCTCTTGAGAATTACCTACTACCACTACAACTACAACTACTGCGCTTTCGTTCAGAAAAAAAAATTGCTGACCTCTTTTTTCCTCATTCATTTTTTTCCCGTATCCGTTTTGCTTGATGTGAAGTAGCTATTTGGCACGCTTAAGAAATCCTACCTGCTTAAGCTAATGCCTTGAGTGGAGTGGGCTTCCAAAAGTGGGAAAAGTATGTGAAATGTGTACACACAAATCTTAGCTGGATGACTGATCTTTCAAGTGCCTTCTAGAAAACTGTAGTCCTGTCCTGTGAACGTGAGCAGATGAACGGATATCTATTTTTAAAAATTGTGTTTCACAAGTCCCATTCACTGGCTCGTAGTCAGTCAGGCGGTTGACAATAATGTTGATTGTACAATAATACTTTAGGATAGGAATGGAGGGAATATAATATTGTTGCTAAACTTTTCCCCGTACCATCCCAACCCACGCAGAAACACTTGCTACTACTCCACACTGGATGACTTAGGGATTTCCAGTTTCCAGACTTGGGAAAAGAGAAAGAGAGAGACTTTAGACTTGGCCCGCATCCAAAATGTGCCGTGTTCCATTAATCATATTTGGATACAAATTGTCGGTAATATAATAGTAGTAATCGGCTAGTCGTTTGTGAAAGTGGCAATTTCCAGGAAGAGAAGAAGAGGAGGTATAATAATCATAATAAGAAGGTGGGGAGAAAGATCAATCAATTATTAATTTCCGCACTAATTATTCATTAGCATTGTATGGCATGCCAGTACCGTTTGCCGATGCCTCGCATTTTATTTAGGTATTACGTTGGCGTATTAATTATTTATAAACAAATTGGTCAATATTTCCCATTTTTGCTTCAGACCGCCCCGAGCAACTAGCTGGTTGACTGGAAAGTAGTCCCATTTGCAAAAAATATAAGGAAATATTACATTACAAAAAAAATGGTACATGCACTGGACCATTTTTTTGTCCATGGAAGGGAAGAATACCCCTGTCTCTGTTCCGGACAGTAATTTCCAGGTCATTTAGAAGGAAAGTGTGGAAGGAAAATTTATGGTGGCAATTAATACGAGGACAATGATGCTCCTGTAATATTATCTTTTTTTATTCTGGATTCTGGTGAACAACAATAAAAAGCCTAGTTTTCAGATAGATAGTTTGCACCAACTGCGTTTATTCTCATGATTACAAAAATATGGGATAGCATAACTCTCAACATTCCATCCATTACAAAGGTATATAAATTTGACTGGAAAACTGGAAACGTGAGATCGGCTCGGCTCTCTTTGTTTTTCCGTTATTACTTTCACTGCAGTACTTTCACTCTTGTGGAAGGCCAAACTTAGCCGTGCAAAATAGTTCGCGGGTAGCCTTGGGCAAACAAAAACATTGAACATGTACATATGTAGATGATGATGATGTTCAGGAGGGAGGGGAGGATGACGGTAAGAGTTTTCAGCTTGTTTGGTCATTCTATCAGAACTTTAGTCAAAAACATAAGTAAGCCATAAGCCTGTTTTTCAGGGTATTACAATGCGTAAATCTCCCTTTTACACAATGCAAAACTTTTAGCCTTAGCCTAGGTAAATAGCATCTACCATCACTATCACCATCTCTATGGACGGGTGAAGCAGTAGTTTAGACCTTCAGACAGCTAACCAGATTAACGTGAAGTTTTTCAGGAATTTTATGCCATTCTCTGTGATAGATTGACAGAATATTATGCTCTATAGCCAGGCCAGGCCAGGTCAGGCCAGTAAGTAGTGAATGGTGAAGGCCAAAAAAAACTGCGGCACAGAACAGAACTACTAAAATCAAATTAAAATGTGTCAATCGTTCGTTCGTTTTCCGAGAGATTTTCCTTCCTGAAATAGAAAGTTTGCTATCAATTCCAAAACTCTCTCTTGTCCATAGTCCATAATGTTTTAGCTAAACCCCATCAAGTTCTTCCTTTGTCCTTGCATTTAAGGGATAAAATCCAATGTCAAATCATATAAATAAAAGTACTTCTACTTTCCCCTGGTCTGGTCTGGTCTGGCTTGGCAGCTGCCGGTGGCATGGCAATGGAAATGGCGGTAGGATGGCAGGGTGGCAGTAGAACACGCACGACACATATCAACTCAGCTTCAGTCTCAAGTCACAAGCAAAAGCTCACTTGTCCTCTTGTTCACGTACCTACCTAGTACTCTCCCATTATATTTCTCTTTATCGGGAAGGGACAACCTCTCAAAATGGAGTGAGTGAGTACGAAAATAGTAAAAAAAAATAAGATAGACACTGACTATATGACTCCTCTCTTCAGAAATTTCATTCAGCATTCCCCGTCAAAACATAGGGAGGGAAAAAGTGGAGAAAGCAATTCAATAGCTTATATATAAATACGATTGAAATGAAAATCTAAGAATTTCCCCCTTCACTCTTCCTCTGTCTAGTGAACTGATGAAAACACGCCGTACTCCGTACTCGCATTTTATTTAGGTATTTGAAAACACGCCGTAATCCGTACTCGTACTGCCCTTTTTTTAAATTGTGAGTGGGAGTTCGTGCTCCTGTTCTCCTCTCCTTGTCCATCTAAGTTTGTCCATTTAATTTTAACTTGAGTGGCAGAATAAAGAACTATTCCGGAGGCACTTGACAATTTTATATTTTTTTCTGCGGGGAGTTCTAAAATGTTCTCCCCATGTATACCAGCTATTCTATTCTATTTCTGGTGGGGAGAGAAATGAATAGAAATTTCTGCTATTTTTAGACTCTTGTCACGAATTTACAACGATTAGATAAATGTCTTGCTCCGGAGTCAGTCCGGAGGAGTCAGCAAAGTTAAAGGGAGAGGAAATGTTCAGTAATGAAATGAAAATGATGGATGCATTTGTACAAAACTATTCTGGATATAAAAATGGCAAGAGAGAGACAATAGCATTTTGCAAAATGCTTCTGTCGTTTTGTACATAGACAGGGGAAGGAGGAATTAGGTAGGCTAAGTATGTATACATATATCCATCTGGGTTTTCAGTCATTCATCTCATTATGGGCTTGACAGGATACAAAAGAGAAAAAGCCACTTAAATTTTTTTCCCTATGTATATGGGGGATCTATGCCATGCCACGCCACGAACGACACCAAAAAAAATTATTCAGCTTTTGTCTAGAGGAGTGTGGTGTGGTGCGGGTGTAAACGATACGTTTCATTAAAAGTGATGTGCCACAAACCCCAAGCTCATCTTTCACCTGTCGACTGACTACTACTCTGCCTCAGAGAGAGAGAGAGAATTATGCTGATAAGGACAGACAGACACCATACATATCAGTATCACTCTCCTTCACATTTCACATTCTTCCGCAATCGGTGAATTTAAGCAAGAGCATGGCATTACATCGCTATAGGAATGTATAATATATGTTTAAATATGTATGCATGTTATTGTAATAGGTAAAAATGCAAGGTCTTCGATTCAGGTCAAATGACAAAGATGAGACAAGCGAGAAATCTATCTTCGTTACTCGTGTGCCATATGCCATGCCATATTATGCCAGTGTAACAAATCTGCAGGTATCATCATCACATCAGTATCAATATCCGCTTTAGTGAATTTCGCCATTTGGATTTTTTTGTTTTTCTATTTCTATTGCAACTCAAGCTAACGAATAAAAGCCTTTCATTCAAATATACATTTCTTGGTTGGGATGGTGATAGCGATGATGATCATGATCATGATCACGATCAGCCTCAAGGAAATGAGAGAATACCAAGAAAAGCGATAATTTTCTCGGGGCAATTTCAAGTTTTTAAGTCCATTTGCACTCTACAGATCTACATATGTAACTCCGCGAAGGATGCCTGCGGTTTCGGGACAATTTCCCCAAACAGCAATTTACGAATTTTGTATGCGTTACATGTTCCCTCTGTTTTCGAAGACATCTATATTCTGAGTTCTGAGGGTTTTTCACATTCCCCATGTCTTTTTTTCTCACGTTTTAATGTTTCTAAAGTTATCTTGGTTTGCATGAAAACACTGCGGCGGTGACGATGCTGATGTGAAATGAAAATGTGGTGAGGTTCTTAATCGTAAATTTGCAGAAAGACCTTCATGAATTAGTTCCGATCAATTAAGAAAATTTTGTGGCTTTCATTTCAAGCTGAAACTTTGCAAAT
>JAHZNI010001870.1:0-10131 GCA_027744415.1 Seira ritae | reverse complement strand
AATTCAATATTTCATACCCAATCTCAATCCAAGTAGAGCCATTTTGTCAATCACATTCTTCCAAGAAATACATATTCATGCAAATGGACGAGTTTATAGTACGACCTATATTGCCTGCTGTACATTTTAAAGAAGCGCTTCGCCTTCTCCTTCCTTTTCTTTAAAACGAGCTCTTCAAAGGCTCCGCTGAAAAGGAGTCTTTTCTTGTGTACTCTTCCTGACTTACCTACTTGTTCTTTTCATAGAGCGAATGAATACAGCTAAGTTGAAATAAAAGAAATTAATTTCCTCCCGTTTTGCACTTCTCCCCATCTATTCAATTCTCCTTTCACGGAAACACTTACAACTTTTCTAACATTTTCAAAATATAAAAAAGAATTTATCTATTCCAAGTTCCTCCTCTAGTTTCATTGAATAAGATTGGAAAAGTGGAAGTGAAGGAGCTATCTTAAAAACAGAGGATCTAGGAGGGTTGCCTACCCGAAAAAAACTGAAAGCAATCTTTTGCAGACATGAAAAGAGAGAAGTTTAAGTAGTCCAAAAATGTATCGTATCATATTTTTATGCAAACCAGCTAGGACAAGGTATGAATGCAATGCATTGCAACAACTTCTCTAAAAGCAAAACATCATTCCATAAAAATGAGCAAAAAAAACTTTTTTTATTTCATTTTGCAATCTGGGTACGGACTCACTCTCTCTCCATCCTCTTCCCTTTTTATATTTTAGTGGTTTTGTGCCCCGCAGGAGAAAGATACAAAAATAGCATCAGCACACTTGCTCCCTTCATTTCTCCAGGAGAAAAGGAAAAAATCTGCTGTGCTTAACATAAGAGGAGAATATGATTCAAAACGATAAAAAATAGTTGCCAGTTGCCCCTTTTTTATAAGGAGGTACCCTACTATGTGCCAAGGGCACAAAGGAAGATAAAAAATTACCAAGCATTTTATACCACTCATCTTGAATTTACTTTAATAATAATGGAGTTAACTGTCAAAAAAATTGCTTTAGTGTTTTTGATACACCTTCTCATATTACACCAGCAGCACAATATACACATACCATGTCATTTCATCTACAAAGTATAAGTGGGAAAAAGTGCTCCTGTTCCACTTACTTTTGCAACGTGAGGTACTCACACTCCGCCGTAGTACCCCACCAAGCCAGCCTATACTATGTCATTTCATCTACAAAGTATAAGTGGGAAAAAGTGCTCCTGTTCCACTTACTTTTGCAACGTGAGGTACTCACACTCCGCCGTAGTACCCCACCAAGCCAGCCTGCAGCCACCAACTTTCTTACTTGATTCCCGAAGGATATCATCCTCCAAAAAAAAGAAAGAACAAATTTTTCCTCTTTCCCAAACTTTACCAAAGGGACATGGACTGTTGCTTACAGTTGGTGTGATGGTGAAATTTTTTCCTCGACTTCTTCATCTCATATCGTCCTTTGCTCGGCTCGAAAGCTTCTTGCGTGGTGGGTGACAAAAACATATGGCGTGTCGTCATGATCATGAAATTGGAGGAGATAAAGGAGAAATGCAAGAGGAATACTAAATAATCGTAAGGGTATAGAATGACACCAGACATGGTATGGTAATAGCAACCCAAGGATTCAAGGATCCAATAATGAAGAAAAAATTGAAAATGAAGCAAAGTCTAAAGCTAATACAATTTACTTCGGATTTCCAGTCCTGATTAATATGCATGATTAGTATGGACCAGGGTAATTATTATGCTGTGTTCTATGGATTGCCAAACTCAAACCGCATCGGAAATTATATGTACCTATGTTGCGATCACGAAAACAGCAAGAGCCATTTCCAGAAAAAAAACTGGACATGAAAACTTTCAATATTTATTCTATTAAATGTGTCAACGTCAACTAAAATGTGTTTTTGTTTTTAGCCTACCGGCCACGGCGCTTGCATAAAATGCTTGCGTAATAATCACGATAAACTGAATGTATATATTTATATATATGTCCAAATATGAATATCCCTCCGGTGCCATCAACCACTACCGCACACCAATCTATTTTCGGCTTTTATTCTGTCCTGAAAACTGAAAGCATTAAAATGGTCTCTCAAGAGGCAAACATGAGCAAGTAGAGGAAAATGAGAGGAGAGGAAGCAGCCTAACAAAAGGAATAAAGGCGGATACTATTATGGCGTTGAAAGACAAGGAGAGTTGCCTACCTATATGCATTTTACTTTATTTTGTTTAACTTTTTATTTTATCTCCCTCCCGTCCGTCGTCCACGCTTTTTGATTCAAAATTCCGAAGGGGAAATGCGGGGGAAAACCAAATAGGTCAAATGAATGTCAACGTTATGTCAACCTAATTTTCCCCTTCAATTTTCCATTCTTCAATGTATCGTATACCGTATCGCATTATTCCCAACACATTTGCATTGTCTTGCCTTTTCTATGGCTAGCAGCACAGAGAAATAGCTGCAGGGAAGTCTCTTCATCTGAATGAAATTGAATATTATGTATGTACACGTGACGTATGAGCGTAGTTATGAAATAAACTCCACTTTCCCCAGAGATGATTTGCTGTTATCATCACCTATTTTTACTTACCCACAGCGAGTTTTTTATTTCCACTCTTCCGGTGAAACAATAACATAACATCGTGGGCGCCCTATAAAAACATGTACTCAGAATATAGAATACAATACACGCTAGGAAACAAAAACAGGACATGTATGCACGGCAAACACACGAAACATGCTTTCACTATTGAGCAAAAAGAAAATAAGGAAAATGAGCCCGGAATGTTCTTACGAAATGACTTGTTCGTCCTTGTGTCGAAAATTGGAGTCGTGGAGAGAATATATGAAGTCATTTGACAAGAGGAAAGGAGTCGTTACAATGTCAGGGAGAGGAGTAATGCAATCCATTTCGATGGGGCGCCTACTTTAAGACTAACACCATCGCTACTACCACCACCGCCTAAATCGTCCCATTTCACTTTTACGATACTATTTCCCACATGAAACAAGGACTCTCACTTTAAGATGGAGCTTTCTCCTATAAAAATTATTAATTTCTGGTGAGTACATATAGACCTACCATTATTTCCAAATTCTTTAAATGTGAACCCGTTTCTTGAGGAAAAAGAATGCGACGTCTTGAATTTCGAGTTATTTTAAAGCTAAGTACATATTATTACGTGAATGTGAAAAAGAGAGAGGACGAAATCTTATTTAAAATCACGCTTTCATTTTCTTCAAGCATTTTTGCTCTGTTCGATGGGATGGACGTACGTGCTTTCTCAGAAAGCATTTTTACCAGCTTGAGCTCAAGCTGGTTGGCATGTACTTTGCAAGGATTTAGAGTTGTCATTTTTTTACCACCATTGTCAACTTACACTACTGCTGGCTGAGCAATGACGTTAAACGTTTGTTATCTTTAATAACAAAAAGAGAAAAGCTAAAGGACTTTTTTACTATTTTGTACATGCTCTAGTCAAACACAAACTAAGGGATATTATTATGCTTCTTTAAAGAAATTACAAAAAGTAAAATAAGTTCCAGCCCATCCTTTGAAAGAGTTTATACATTTTTTGAGCACTTTTACATTGTACCGCAAACATATGCTTGTTTTTTACTCCAGATAGCCACCGGGGAAAATCTGGAGAATCCTTAAGATCAAAACCTCAAAAGAGTGAGGGAAGGATTGCTTTAGTCTTCTTGTCCCATCAGTTTCTTCCCCACTTAAGTAACTGTATACACAGATGTACATTTTTTATATTTGTTTGAACTAAACCGTTCCGCTTTCTTCATCTTCAGTTTCTCATCCATTTACTGCGCAATAGAAAGGTATGTACATATGTATTTTAACTGGAGAGTAAACCAAAAAGAAAAAAACTCGGTATTTTTTTACAAAATCCAAATCCAAGCCACAAAAAAGGGAAATTCCTCCGGAGATGAATTTTCATCCCTTTTCTTTATCAGCTCTTTAAAGAGAATTCTTAAGCTTCTTAAGTAGCTACGTAGTAGTAGCAGTGGCATCATCCAAAATACCTCTGCGTGCTTGCAACAATCACAATCCTTTTGGAATAGGTAGGTAAATGCTTTTTCTTCTGCTGAGAAAGGATTTTACTAGTCCTAGAGGAGCCCAATGGAGAGAGAGATGTGTGCAGTCCTTGCATATCACATCACTTCACCATTATTACCACCTATTTTAAAAGAATTTTTTTACGTGGTAAAATTCTGTAAGAATACCTACATATATTCTGGATTACCTAATGCCCCTTGCATATTTTTCTCAAAGGGTAATCATTCTCTGTCATCTAAATTCCCTTCGTATCATTTAGAAGGCCTACTAGTTCGCAACTCATAAAAATACTTTTAGGAGGAGGCTCGAAGGCTGCAATTCCCATACTCCTCCAGTTAGAGAGGTACTTACGGATTGCTATTGCTATTACAAGATGATGGCAAAGAATACTGAAGCTCATGAATGTCTTCATGAATCATAAAATAAACGTATCCACGCGCAATTTAATATGCAGCGAGTCACATTTTTTCTCCCAAAAAATGATTTTTTTCTTCTTCGTGGTCCTTTATTACTGTTACACTTGCAACCTGCACTAGACTAGACCACACCACCGACCAAAAACACCAAAAAAAAATCAGGATGACTCTTTCTGATTCATCTCATCATCGAGCTCTAGTCCCATTCACGACGTTGTAAAACACGCACTTCATCATCGCCACAATCGCATGCATTACAAAATCATCTCACTTGCTCCTCGGAGGCTCAAGAAGAAAATGTCAAGTTTTATAATGTAATAGTCGTAGTCATAATAAAGCTATAAACATGCTAAACCACAGAATTGCATTTCTTTGGAATATCAAACTTTTTTTATGAGCAAGGCCCCTAGAAAAAATACTTAACCACATCACATAGCCGCAAGGTAAACAGAATATTAGTGTATCAGTGAATCATACATCATATCACATATTCTCCAGAAAGCTCTTTTTTGCACAAAGTGGCATTGTATATAATAATATCATCATTTCCAAAATACATATTGTCATCATCATTAGCTCAAACTCTAGTTTCAAGAGTTTAAACACATCCGCACTCCGAGAAAGTAAGGAAAATATGCTTCTGATTCTGGAATCTGCTTCTATTCAGATCACTTTATTATGGAAATGTTGTTGTGTTCTTTAAAATGAATTCTGTTTAAAGCCAAATTACCCTCTCACACGCCAGCAACCACTCATCGTAGCAGTCCATATGTTCTACAGTCAGGCTGCAGCTTTCGAGGGTTGCGTAACGATATAATAATGAGCTTATCTTGTATGGATTGTATAATGGGATGATGCATCAGAAATTTTGCGACGAAATTACTACCTTCTAATATGTACCTACCTCCCGCTTACAGCGTAGTTAATTTGCACTCTGGCGCATGCCAAAAAAAAACAAGCTGGACTATACTCCAACTCCAGCTCTTAGTTATGTAAATATGTAGATGATGACCAGAAGAAGACAGAAAAGCCTTGCATTGCATACGTGATGTGCTACGTTATCTAAAGTGGTGATGGTATGGTGATGATGACGAATTGTTTTGTTGTCTGCTCTGCACAGGAAATTAAGAACAACAAAACCATCTTAAAAGACTTGACTATCATGCTCCCAGACTTGGTCACGTTCTATCAGACTGTGAAGCCCTACTTAAGGAGGAGAACCAGCAACCAGGATAGGATGACGCATCCGACGTAGAAATAAAATACCACTACCACCCATGACAAAAGGGAGTTTAAAGCGTTCATCATGTCATGGGGGTTGTAAGCACACTTTAAGCACATCCATCCCATTATACTTTACTCATACTCATTTTTACTTGGCTGGCTTGGCTCACCGGGCTCACTCGGTTCAGTTCCTCTCGTTACGTCACACAAACTTACATTCTCATCCCATTTCATATCATTCTAGTCATGATTATCATCATCATCATACACTCATCTGCAGCCTTATAGCCAGAAGCTGAAAGTGAAGTCGCGCAAAAAGCATAATTTTATAAAAAAAAATCTTATTTTTTAAAAGACTTTTAGCAGTTTTGTCCATTCACCATGGGATGATGATGTTCATCATCGTCGTCATCATCATCCTCATCCTTCTCAACAACATCATCATCATCTTTTCATTCCATTATCACAATCTTTTCATGTTCTTCTTTTGAAGATTTCTCAAGATTTCCTTCCTGTTTGCAATAAACGAGCGTTACATTTCGTGTGAGTTGTTGAGTGCCGTACACTTTATACAGGTGTGTGTTTGTGTGTGCTCGCGCAAACACATCTTTAATCTTTTCCTATCCTGCTTCTCCCAACTCCTGCTACTGCTCCCGCTACCCCTTTTCAGAATCCATTTTTTTGCAGGCATGCAGGTAAGTAAAAGACGTAAAAAGCTTGGAAAAACTTTTTTCCTCTTCTTTTCTAACGCAATAAACGTAAAACGTAAAGCTATTATCATAATCATGTGATTTCATTATTAGTCGACAAAAGGAGCTGGAAAAAATTCCATTAGTCACACTGGAGCCAAGAAAAAGACGTGGAAGGGAGTGAGTGAAGTGATGAAAGTAGGGCTGAAATTTACTTACTCAGCGTCGTCAGCGCCTAAAAGCCAAAAATGAATATTATATGTATGTAGGTATGTATTTTAGCTGCTACTTTTCGCTATTTTCCTCATCAGAGCCGATCTTCAAACAATTTTCGACTAACAATAACGAGCGAGGGTAGACCAATTCACTTTGCCATTTTCCTTCTCGATGCATATGCTCCGAGAAGAATACATATTTACCCATAAAATTCTGTTTATTTACCGTCGTTGACTAGCAAATTGGGCAAATAATATGGCGAAAGATAGTCTAAAACTGAAGTGCTTAAAAATTGTTATTTAATAATGAGCTGTTTTGGCTTTGCTCCTATTTAGAGCCATTAAATACTAATGGCAAATTGGAACAACGCAAAAGAAGAATAAAAGGGACGTCTTTCGAAACTGCTGACTGGTGCTATTCACATTCAGCTTTGAAAGGTAAGCTCATGTATGATGTATGAAGTGGAAATTCCACCGTGGAATCGAATGTGCTGGAATCGCAAATTGAGAAATGTCAACTGCTTTGTTTAAGAAAAGACACATTTGCAATTACCTTAAGATTGGACTTTGACTGGGTTGACGCAAGAAAAATGAATTGCTTCATTTCATTCTATTCTTCGCAGGAGCAGTAGTGACAGGTGAAGCAACACTGAAGAACGGATGGAGTGAAGGATAGAAAAGGATTCCTTAAGATTGGACTTTGACTGGGTTGGCGCAAGAAAAATGAATTGCTTCATTTCATTCTATTCTTCGCAGGAGCAGTAGTGACAGGTGAAGCAACACTGAAGAACGGATGGAGTGAAGGATAGAAAAGGATGAAGATGCTTTTTGAAAAGGGTAATTGAGTTTGGTGGTAATGGTTTCTAATTTCATGAAATAATAATTGCAAATGCATTGAGCTTGATTTCGATTTGTCAATTTTAGATTTAGATATGTAAAGTACCAATTACCTTAGTCCAATAACAGTGCAATGACATTCGACTGTGTTACAGATATCGAAGAATTCGTCCGTTCGCAAACATGCTAAGGAATAGCCCAAAGTATTTCAATAAACGGTTACATAAAAATTAAGTATTTTTAGTAACCTTTAATTTTCGTTTACATCATATCATCATCACAAATATCACGATAGAAGAAGGAGGATGAAACATTAATTTAATTAATTAAAAATGTGTATTTCTTATCTCCACTCTTCCTTTCAAGTTTTGCCCCTGCAGAGAGAACACAGCAATAAACGAAGAGTGACCTAATTACATGTTTCTCTCATCATGAAGAAAACATCCTCTTTTTTGTCACTGACATGCAACTGTCATGCCATGTCATGTCATGCGCATTGTAATGCAATAGCCTGTCCAAATTGTAGAGTATTTAAAAATTTCATGTATCAGCCCCAAAAGAAGTAGAAAATCAAGCACTAAAGAGCAAGCTGAAATTACAGCCCAAAAAGGTAAGAATTGCTTCATCCAACTATTACCTATCCATCCTCCACCCTCCCACCTCCGTTCTTTTCATTATTTATGCAAGACTATAGCAATTGAAGTACACCTTTACGTTTCCATTTCATTCCCCCTCCTTTTAGTTCATCGTTATAATATTCTATAACTCCCTTCTCAAATGTAAAAGTTTCAACTGTTACTGTTACGCATATGCATTCATAAAGTCTGGCCTAATTTCTCCCGCAGTATTTCATGCCGTGTCATAGCGTATTAATTACCTTCTGAAAAATTTAATTATGCATAAATAGTCGTAAAAAACAAACGAACCTTTACATAATATCATGTAGTACATACACATAGATATGTATTTCCTCCAACTTACTTGTTACATGCGTAGTAGGTATCCCTCCCGGTTTTACCCACCTCAATAAAACACTTTGCGAAACAGACTGTCTGCTAGTGTGGGGCTGGCTGCTCCACTCTTTCATTTTCCCATTCATTTTCACTCCGCTCATTTCATTTTCATCGGCTTTATTACAACTTTTTACCGTTTCACATTTTATTGCTTTACTTTTTCACTTTCTCCTTTTTCATTTACCTCTTCTAATCCCTCCATACCTAATACCTACATTCCACCCAGCATAAAAAAAACTTTTTCTACCACTTTCCAAATACAAATCATAAAAGCACAAAGTAAATAACTAGAGTAAAGCTGAACTTCTGCTGGTGTGGTTCACTCACACACAAGTCCAAGATATTGTATTCAATGACAATATGTAGGCATGTTCTGAACTCTGGACATGAACACGATATTATGTACTCCGTACACTGTACACAATATTTTTTATATGAGAAATAAACCAGGTCCCTCTCAAATTTTCACTGAACCGTGACTCTTCCCTTGATCGTATAAAGGCTAAACTTGAAAAGCGCCTCATATCACATCCCATCAAGTTCA
The DNA here is from genome assembly GCA_027744415.1 of Seira ritae. Lineage (NCBI taxonomy): Eukaryota > Metazoa > Arthropoda > Collembola > Entomobryomorpha > Entomobryidae > Seira > Seira ritae. The sequence goes on along the minus strand of JAHZNI010001870.1, from coordinate 1,131 downwards.
TTTGTTTTACCTGCCGCCTCAGCAAATAAACAGGATCACTGTCAATTTTTTTTCTAGCGCGTGAACATGATAGATAGAAGGTAATGAAAAGCAGAAACTAGAGCGAGCACATTGCATTCTTTACACTACCACACCGAACAAACTAGCACAGACGCCAGCTAATCATAATGTCGATGCTCTTCTGTTGCTGACGCAAAACAAAAGACAAAAAACGGCTTGTAAAGTCAAGTCAAAGTGTACATTTCACAGGGCCTATTCATTTCTCCTCTATGCATACGATACTATGGTTCTGTTGCTTTTACTTACCTACTTGCTGCTGTTCTTTATCAACAGCTCCTTTTAAAGTTTTTGGAACAAAAGGAGAAAACTGGCTTTTATATGAAAGAGAAGAGAGTGAGCAAGAGCAAACAATCCCTGTTTTCACGAGTAAGCAGCTAACAAACTACTAAATATAGGAACATAGGAACATGGTAAGGTGAACTTTAACGAGATGAAGACGCATGTCCTCATTTATTAATTTGGGGAGACTTGCAAGACTCTATTTCTTGTGTAGGGAATACGGAGGCATGAATTACTCAGAAAAAAATACTTCTCCAACATGCTCCTTTCTTCTCCAGCTTCTTCTTAAAATTCTTTATTCATTCTTCCCCAGTGAGAAAAAAATATAATGGGAAGAGAACAGAAGTAAGTAGTAGTCTCATGATAATAATGTAATATGTATTCTCTGGAGAGTTGCATAAAATTACTCTAGTTGGCAACAAATACATTGTCTTTTCTTTAGACTCTGTATAGCATAGATAGGTAGTCAGCTAATTAAGTTGCTCATGCTCCTCGAGCCCAACCATATTATGCATTATGACTTCCTTGTTCCAAAAACAAAAAAAATCGCTTTATGATGTCATGTCCAATTTGAAAGAACACACGTGTGCTTGCTACCTCTAAATTTATATAACACTTTGGATTTTTAGAATCAGAGTTGATTCTCATGTATTTACCTTTTCTGTCCGTCTGTCGGTGGACACGATTTAGCTCGATAGGGATAAGATATTGAGATGAAATTTGCTACACATAGAGGGTGGGCCTTTCGCACGAAGCCTATTGATTTTCAGCAAAAACCGACCAAAAACGACA
>JAHZNI010001869.1:0-16717 GCA_027744415.1 Seira ritae | reverse complement strand
TATATTCTCTGTGTGCGTTCAGCATGTGGTTTTTACTATTTTACCTATCATCATTACTGACAGGGACGAGGAGTCGTTAAGGGTGGACACCCGACAGAGATCTCTCTCCAGTTGTATAATGGTCCGTCGGATCAGGCTGGAATTCAATACCACCCTTCCTTATACACCAAAGATGCTGTGTAGCAAATTTCAGCTCAATCTCTTATTTCTAACGAGAGTTATCGTGTTGACCTACAGTCGGACAGACACCAAAGTGATTACATAGGAACAGTCTTTAGACTTGTTCCAAAAAGAAAGAAGTCAAAAACATTTTATATGCTTAAGTAAAATCGATCCAGGTATGAGGGTACGCTTGGCTTAAAGTGTGAAGCATAAACCCTTTTGCATTTTTACTAGATACATATATACCTCCTCTAATTTCATCTTCGTTATTACACCTCTTTCTTGCAGACAGCAAGTGCCTTTTTGTTCAAAATATTTTTGCGAAAACATGGCATCCATAATATCGTTTTTCGCAATCAGATACTAACCTTTTGCGTTTCACGATCACGGGCCAGCCAAAAAGTCAAAAACCCGAGTTTTCCAGCAATTGCTGATATCCTATGTGCATGTTTCATATCTTTCCTGACGTAATTTTTATAACTATCATAATTAGTTCTTGAACACAAATTTGAAGCCAAAAACTCATGGAGGTTTATTGTTTCATCGGCTAGCTTCATTCTGCGTCAGTAGCCCCTTTATTCTCACCAAAAACACACTCTATTCAACAAGCTGGAGCAACGATGATGATTGCTGTGCACTTTCAACTCTTTGACTATCATTCAGCATTGTCTTTTTTCTTGAGAGTTTAATTGGATGCCATAATGTTTTATGGATGTTTCATTCAAATCTCGTAGTTTAGATCATGAGAAAATGCCATCAGGAGAAGGAAGAAGCATGAAGCATTATTTCTTATGTAATTTTTGCAAATCCTCAGATATTATCTCATCAATGTAATAATAATGGACAATACTGTGTGTCTAGCGTTTTATTTGTGCATCTAACCATTTTGCATTTTGCTAAAAGGAATCAATGCTCGCACGTTCTCAACTCCATCATTGTTGTGTAAGATATTGTCCATCAACAGCGTTCGTCCACATCTCAACATCTCCTGCAGAGCAACTTGTGAAGTCGCGATCCAATGAAGACAAACCTACCATATTATCTATCATATAAGTACTTACGTGGGCTAGAAATTTGCCATCAGTTCCATTCCAGTGCCCATTCTGGTCCAAGCACGCACGGCTTCAACAAAAAGCATGCAGAAAGTGAAGCAGTTTTTCTGAGCTGGGCTAGACTTGCTGTTATTTTTCTACAAAAGTTATTTGTTGTCCGAAGATAGGAACTGTGATAAATACTCTAGAGAACTGAAGAAACTTCTCAGGTATGAAATAAATTTTATTATCTACTATTATTCATTCATTCAATTTAGGTTACGTATAGCATTTTACTATTTCGACTTATTTGCTCTTGAGATATTGAGGAGATGTTGCTGTATATTATTCCGTATGAATTTTTTACACACAGTCTTCATTTTTCGGAGAAGCTTTTATTCATGCGACGAAACTATCTGAAATTTTTGCTTCGGGGTTTCCGTAAGACTATAAGTTTCCTAATTTGATAATAATCATAATTAACGAGTTAATAATGCTTTAAACTTGAAAGTGATAACTTCTCCAGAAAATATTTTTTTTGAGCATGAAAAGTCGCGTCACCTTCAAATCTCTGAAGACCATAGAACATCTACTTTTATGAATGTATAATGTATGTGAGCATTTACGATTTATTGCAAAAAAAAAACTATTACCAGCACTGGTCGATAAGTTTAAGTACTTTGCAAATTGAAATAATGTGGCACCGCGTCGCAGTCATGCTGCGTCATGCAAAACTGTAGAAGGGTGATAATAGGTGCAGCATTCTGTAGTTTATGAAGGAGATCCACTTTTTATTACATAGGTTCATTGAAGTGCAATTTATCTTAGAGTTTTGTGTGTCTCAATTGATAAAAATGAATTCCTAAAAATATTATAATAGGCGCTTTTGGAAAATCAAGTAAATGTGTTTTTCTTGGTTTTATTTCTTAATTTAAATCACCCACACACATCAAGGACAGATTTTATTTTTTCCATTGGACGCATGACGAACCAAAGTCATCTTACGGAAGACTTTAACTTATTCTCAGAACCTTATTCTATCCATGGCCATTTTCTCGTTTAAACAAGCATTAGCACAAAAGAATACTATATGATTTAATTGCCTTATAACAGTCAATGGAATATTATGCTACATTAACTTTAATATTCACCTGATGCAAATGTCAGCTTAGCGTAGCTTAGGGTCATCTTTTATCCCCAGTGATCGAGTAGTCCTTAAAACGGACTGCAGGCCAACATAAGTTTTCCGCATGCATAAAGTTTCACGCTAAATCATTAAGAAGCTCTTAATTAAAAGATAAACTGCCGTTTAAATTTTGGCACAATCGTTTCTTTCGCGCGTGTAACTTGAGGCAAACCCTCATTACGTCCGTACTTGATTATGGTTCATTTTGTCTGAACGAGGCAAAAAATTCAAGGAAGGATATTATTTAATTTTTGCCATTATAAAGAATACGTAATAGATAAATACTTACGCAGTAAAAAGCAGCAAAAATTGGAGCTACCTGGAGAATATAAAATACCTTGTCAGAAGTCTTCGATCTGAAATCATGATAAGTACCTGCCTCACTCATTTGCAGTCGGATATCATATCATAGTATATAGCGTTTCTAAATGAAAGCTGTCTATATTTCAATACATACATGCAAAAGCGTCTATCCAAATCCAAAGCCATTCTCATCATCATCGTGTGATCATCATTTCACACAATTGTTTCATGCTGATGAGAAGTTTCTCATAAAAAATTGAGAGGGCCATCACCATCATCACACAGTAGTCTCCACTTTCATGAGTTGGCATTTGCCACAAACTAGAAGACTTGACTCAACACGATGAAAATCATAGTCATGAATTACACACGGCACAGCAGAAATCAGGAATCAAGAAATCATGCATGCAATGGAAATACTCTACTTTGCGCTAAAAGTTTCAAAACTGTAATTTTGCAGCGCCAAGGTTAAGGCAGTCCGGTTCAGGCAGGCATGAGAAGATTTTTGTAAAATGTGCTAAATGCATAGTTAGATGCTCCAAATTATAGATAAAGCAAATTAGGAAATATTTTGTGGGCATTTTCTGCAACGAGCCATCCATCCCTCTCGTCCCGGCAGACACGCGTTGCGACGTGGTTTTGCGTGTGCCTGGTTTTTCTAGATTCAGTTGAAAACTAGATTTTGCTGTCCATGATTTTTTTTGACTATACCTATATTTGGGATCTGTGTCCTCACACTTTTGCTGAATTAAGGTCGTTAGTCGGGATGAATAGGTAAAGTGTTTTTCAAAACACCAAAGTTTCAAACATTTTGCGTCTTTCAAAAGTTAAGAGCGAATAGAACTCTGTAGTGAGTTGCTGTCTGCTGTTGCTAAATATGTACATATCTGCAATTTGTGCATATGTCATGTATGTTCACATAAAATTCCCGAAGATTCGATTTAATATGCTCAGATATTGATATTCCTCGCCAGTCGCCGCTCCCCTTCTCAGAAGAAGAAGTGTCCTTTTGTACTTCAAATCGGTTCATGCGTACAGCGTATTAAAATGCTATTCTATTCTGTAACTCGTTCTTTCATTTTAAATGGATTACGCCTAATCTCCAGGAGTTGATTTGCAAGTCAACGAACAAGTCGAATGCATTAACTTTTATTAAAAATCCTGCATAAACTAAGTAAAAATGTAAACAAATATTAAAATGAGAAAACCGGTTTCCTCCGAGAATAATCACTTTTATTTTTGTTTCAAAATCAATGATCCACTGGACCAGGCCTTATGAATTCATGAAAAATTGAGACGTTGAGAGTTGATTTGCTTAATATGCTTCATGGTTACTTTTTTGTCAATTTCAGCCAACAATGAACCGTTTGGGACTGATATTAGCCACAACCTTGGTTGTTGCCTGCTGGACACTTACAGTGTCAGCCCGTAGTCTTGACGTAAGCATGTGAATTATTAATGTGCCTTCAGATTTGCCAAAAATGTGTCAATCACCACGTAGTCAGCATCAGAATGATAAAATTCTTATTTTTTCTCCCAAATTTAGGCTGTCTCTGATAGCGAAGCATCTCAAACCAATGCCTTTAACCCAGTAAACGTTCCAGCAGCTCTGGAATTTGAGGGAGGCTTGGGAGACAATGAAGTTGGCGGTCCAAACATCCGTAACAAAAGAACGCCTCGTTTCATCTTTAGAGCTATGTCCTGCCTTTTCACTTTCCTTTTGAACCCAAGCTGCTTACAGGGTCTCTTTAATGCTGGTGGCGCTATGGGAGGATCATCGATCAGTTCCGGAAGTGGATCGTCCTATGGCAGCAGCAGCAGCAACAGGCGACAACAATCGTCGCAGCCTTATTACATGATTAGTCTTCCTCGATACAATGAGAGTGATAGTAACCAAACCTCGACGGAATATCCAATTTACCCCATTGAAAGCACCTCGGAATATCCGTCTGATGAACCTAGCCGGCCAACCAATCCCATTTTGGGTACTGAAACAATCATGATTTGCACTTTAGCAGAGAAATCGTTGCGTTTGATTGTACTGATGCGTTTTTATTGCTATTGCTTACATTACAGCGATGATCCAATGGAAGCTCAATCTGCTCCCAAATATGATCAGAAGGTTTCTTCCAGGGTTTGGAGGTGGCCGAAGAGATGATGGTGGAAGTGGTGGTTTTAATTTTATGAATTTTGGACTTGGAGGGGGAAGGTTAGCAAGTCTTTTTGGGAATAGAGGCGGTGGCGGTGGACTGTTAGGATTTGGGGGTGGCGGATTTGGAGGCGGCCAGTATTAATAAAGACGCATTTTTAATTGTCTAAACTCAGCTCAAGTATTACGTGTAATCTTTTGTTTATATGAAAATAAAAAAACTTTGTTGACCAAAAGATCGAATTTTTTCTGCGTTTGCCTATTCCCATGAACCACAAATCACGCATTATGTAATTTATGCCTCATCTCATATTCCGTACTCGATTATTATATTCATAAAAATTTAAAATGTTCTGGTCATCAGTGCCTACCTAGTCTCTGCATATTTATTTATGAAAATTAGGTTTTTAAGACAAGATGAAGTTACAAAACGATGAATAAAATAATATGATGTCCAATTATGTATTCATCCTTACAAAAAGGACAAAACATAAGCATATTAAGTATTACATATTATGTACATAGCTAACTTTATTTTTCCGATTCGCTTAAAACCATTCAGAGCTGAATGTTCCATGCTGGATAGATAGAGCATTCTGGAGTACGCACGTGAGAATTAAAGAAGTTCAAGTGTGACTGAGATGAACATATTATGTAATTATTTTTACCTTAAAATGGGAAAAAAGTAGTCAGAAACAAAAGTTTCTCAACCTGGGAATCGCTTTGACCAAAGAAATCAAATGATGCAAACAACTAAGTAAAAGGTACACAGTACACACATAAATCAACATCTAGAGATGTGTAGGCTAAAATGTGTGTAAAAGGAAGAAGCATATGAAAAAATGCTGGAACTTTAATCTTTAGAAACAAGATGCATAAAGCAATTTTCTGTAAAAGATAATCGTACATCCCATAATTTTAATTTCATTCAGCTGTGGTTGTCGTTCGTAGTTCGTAGAATTGCATGTCCTTGCAACCATATTTCCAATTAAGTTTGTCGGCTCCAAAGTGTGATTAAGAGGATTAATCTAATTGCAAGGCTCAACACATTTTAAAGCATTTATGTATGATTGCAAAAGTATATTCATCTCCCATCTCTATTAAACTTTGCCAAAAAGTATGTACTTTTGCTAGGATAGGACTTAGTAGGTTAAATAATATATCATTCTAATATACTAGTACGTTTACAGTTTTAACGAAAATCTAAGAAATGGTGACAGAAGGTGGGCGAAGGCGAAAGGCAATAATTACTTAATCTAAAAAATTTCATGGCATCATTTTACACGCATGCAAAAAGTTGGTTTCTCATTCTGAAATATTCTAAAAAAGTTTGACATGCTTCCAATTTCCAAGCAAAGCCTCCAAAAAACTAGATATATGGTAGCTTTGATTGCGGGTTTTAGAGTTTTTCTGTGGTACAAAACGCATGTCACCACAAGTCATCGAATCGATCACTTCAATGCTTTCAACAATACCAGCAATAAAATTGTTCCAAGTTCCTACGCAAAAGTGAAGTTTCACAATTGTAGGAGCATGATGACAGGTAGTTTGTCTTGACTTTGACATTGATGCGCCGAATCGAGAAAGAATTTTCTGCAATTAAGAGATCCTTGACCATTAGCACTTATTGCTGCAGACAGTCAAGGGGCAATGCGCGAAAAAATACAAAAAAGCCAAGTTTGAAGCCAACTCAGGGGTTGAAAGTATATAAAACAAATTAAAACAGAACCGATTTCTTTTGACAAATTCAGTTTACAAAAGCATGTTCGAAATAACGTGTATGTCCATTGTGCGAATTCACGCGGCAAGCCAAGAGTGAGTCATCACGAATGAATGAGACAACGTAGTAAGTGTTTGGTGACTCATGGGAATGTAAAGCCAGTTCAAATATTCATTTATTCCTCCGAATAAAGCTTGGGTATGGTGCGGACGATTTTATTTTTCCTTGTCCGTTAACAGTGGCATTTTCCCAGGAACAACGCTGAAATGGAAAGACATCAACTGATGTCTGCCACGATAAAAGAAAAGGCATTTATTTAAGAATGAGACTAGCACCTCTTTCCCAGTTCCATACAAAATTGAGCTAATTTTCCAAAACATAATTCATATGATATGTATCTATCTATATGTATATAATTACACACTTCATGGTTGCGCCTGTCCCGAATCTTTTCTTTGGGCACCGAGCTGAAAAAACTCATATGGGCAGTAATAATTACACAATAATTCAACGTACGTTTACCATAATTACGAATCTTAAGGGCAGGGTCATTCACATTTTTAGATAAATTTTACAAAATAGAATTCCAATGACATCAACGGTTAAAATAATTAGCTTTTACATAATCAGATCGGAAGTTGCTTAACTGACGGTGATTACCGGTTGAAAATTACAAATTCATTTTTCCGAAGGAAGTTTGAAAAAATAATATTTACATAAGTACGATAAGTTATTGGCCTTTCGCAGTTACCCCTTTGTTATGCCATTATCTTCCTTGCATTGCATTGTATTTGATTTGTTCGAAGTAACATTATTATAAACATATTTAGCAAATATGAATGATTCACGAAACACTCACGCATGTGAATGATTTCAGACAAATTTTAAGGAATTATTTCACGATCTAGGAAAAATACGAATATAAAATGAAATGGCAAGGTAGACTTTTGTTCCATGCTTTACCTATCGATGTTAGACAGAATCCCAGTTGCTGAAAAATACATACCTAATATATGGGATAGGTGCATACGAAATGGCAAAAAAATCTGATTTTAAAAACAATTCAGCGTCGCTTAATTTCGCAGCACCACAATAAATTGAATCTCGGCAAAATTTTTAGTCCCTTGAATTTTTTCAAGGAAAACTTAACAGATTGATAATATGCAAATTGCATAATTCGACTATGAAAAAGCGATTCTATGAATTGGAATGGCAATAACAACTTGTTTTTAAATCGATACGGGACGATTAAAAGCAATCTTTTATCGCATTCGTCGTATTAGTACCAATTTAATTTTCTGATATACGAATCCAATATCTGCAATTTAAATACACTCCTCAGATGAACGTATTGATGAACACAATATGAAGCGTAATTATTCCATAATATGCATTATGATTATGATGCAACAGTACGTCACGATCGTAATAAATTAATAAGCATGAAAAATAGCAAGGTATTTACGAAAAAAATTTATTTCTACGCTAAAAAATTATGTTATCGCAATTTTAGATGCATTATTTTCTTTTACCGAAGCCTTTCCCCTTACCACCTTTACCTCCCCCTTCCCGTTGACGCTTTTTGCGCATACCTTTTGGTACATTTTTTGCCATGTTCTTCTCTTTAACTTTTCTCTGTTTCAGTATTTCTTCTGGCCGCTTGATTTCTGATCTAAACCTTTTCCCTTTCCCCATTGACGTACCACGGGGACCTTCATTTTTACCAGCTTTAATAAGCTTTTTGGAAAATGCTGGCCTCCTATTAACACCATTCGATCCTTCGCGTGCAAAAGCATCAGTGTCCGAAGCTTCATCATCGTCATTATCTTGATGGTCAGTTTTAGACTTCCGCATCCATGCTTTGTACCGATCACTTTTATAAGAAGCAGAAATCCAAACTCCAGACTCTGTTTTGATTTTCTTTCCATTGGAATCCTGGAAAAGGAAAATTTCAAGTATTACACCGAATTACCATTAAGACAATCAGAATCATGTAAAGCAATGAGCTGTATCGTTTAAAGAACGGGCAACTAACTTTTCCCATCGAGACGTATTTCTTCTTTTTCTTATCCCACTTCATCATATTCTGCTGCTTCTTTAACAAGTCTGAATCATCACCCGTGAGATCCATTACTGCCTCCTGAACCTGCTTGTCGAAGGTCGTTCCCACCGAAAGCCTATTATTGAGAGGTAAGCAAACGAAATGTTTTTAAATCCAGTCGGGGAAACACAACAAACACGTAACGCGTACGCATAAAATTAGCATAAATAATATATTCCAGATATTGCATGAGCAGATCGAGTAGATAGTAAACAGTTAACGGTGGTTGGTGGTTTATGACAAATTTTGCTAAAAACTAAATGTGGATATTAATCTTCTACAACATGACAATTCCTGAACAACCAGGCTCCAAATACTGGCCACAGCTATAGCTATTATATTACATATGTTGGTAGATATTTATACTACTGATACTGAACTTTAATTCCAACCCAACAAAATTTGTAGTATGATGCAGATGCAACTCACATTTAAGAAAGAATTTCATTACACATAGTAGTACACACTGACAAATTATAGAAAGAAAAATAGATTGACTGCGTAGAAAGAAACGATGGCTTGCGTATTTTCCGAGTTAACAGAAGCTTCTATTTGAAACTTTCGATAATACACTCACCCAAGTTCAGAATGATGATCTCTCGGTAAGTAGGGGATAAACGGTTCGTCTTCCTTTGCCTTTGATTTTTCTGATATTGCATCCAATTCAACAGAATTGCCTGCGACTTTGTTTCGATATTTTTCTACCGCATTCTGATCCCTCGTCCTTTTTAATTTCATAACTTTCAGCGTTTCAGAGCCAGCTTTGGGACCGATTTCAAATATCGTCTGAAATATTATAAAGTTAAGGCGTCATTCGAGAAAGGGAAATCCACAAAGATTGTCACGATGCAACATGCAATAATTAAAAAAACTTACAGCGTTGGGTCGATAGCTTTGCATTTGAGAAATCAGATCGTCCATCGGATCTTCCATTACATGGTCCTTAAAAATAGGATGAACCTGGAGCTTACTCACTTCGATTCCTTTAGCTCTTCTATTACTTTCCGTAGAAGCGTTTGGGCGGCTTTTTAAGTAATGCGCGTAACCATTCTTGCTTATTTTATTCAAGTTCGCCTACACAAATGACATTTTTAAATGTTGCGTATTAGTAAAACTGAGAAGTCGTACATCAGTCGTCAGTCACATCTGCTATTATAATGAAATAAAACTTACTAATTCCATTCGAATCTCCAAAATTCCCCGAATATAATTATTTTCATCATTCAGAAGATCTTGTGGAATTCTACCGACAAATACAGAGTTGGGGTTTTGTTTAACGTCCTCTTCGGGTAATTTGAAGTGAAGAGGCTTGTCCAAAAATAAATGTAAGTCAATTAAAAATGCGATTTCGTCAGGACTCAAGATTGAATACGCCGTTCCGCTTCTCCCGGCCCTGGCCACTCTTCCTAGTGGCGAAAGATAAAATAAACAAATTGATTATTGTTATTGTTATAGAACAAAAGTAGATGTGTATTTCTAATTTTATCACTTCTTCACAATTACATACCCACACGATGCATAAAAAGTTTTGGTTTAGCTGGAAAATGATAATTAATGACATTGTCCAATATTGGTATGTCAATGCCTCTTGCGGCTATATCCGTAACTATCATGACATTACATTTCCCATTTCTAAATTTTCCCAGAGATATTTTACGAGCAGCAGGATCCAAGCTGGAGTAAATATAGCAATTACTGATGTTAGCCTCATCCAATAACTGAAAATAAATAAATTAATGTAAAATGGATAAGGAAAACAAATTGAACCTCTTTAAACCAAACAAAGAAAGGTTTGAAAATATTCGGTCAAGTATTAGATAATTTAATTAATCACGTCTGGAACAACTAACCTGGTGAATATATTCGACATGATGTTTTGTCGCAGCAAAAACTATGGTTTGTTGCTTTTCCTCAATTACATTCTTTAGTAAATATAACAGTGCTGCCAGCTTATCTTCACTTCTGCATGCCAGGTAGGTCAGTTTTAAAAGTTCGGGAAGTTTCGTATCAACATCTAGTCTGAAAGAGAAATGTCATCCCCTTAAATGAACTTGTAATCACCTCTGATTGGTTGCTATAATTTAAAACTACCATTTACCGAATCAATATAGGATCATTCAGACCAGCTTTTGAGAAATCCACTAAAAGCTTGGGTAGGGTAGCTGAAAACATAACTGTTTGGCGATTATCAGGAAGGCGCTTTAATATCTCCGCCAATTGTTCCCCAAATCCCATTTCAAACAATCTTGAAATTGCAAATTATAACAATAATAAAACTACCGTCAATTCAAAAGTAGATAATATAATGTATAAGATAACTTCAAGCTGGAATTGTTTATACAATTGGAGGAATTGCCTACGAAAAAATAACATCATGATTATAATGATAACCAATAACCCAAAACATTGAATCTCAACATTAGCATCATGTACATAATGAGTTCACGCGCACTCTACTTACTTTTCTCTGTATCGGCGTAGGAATATTGTATCCTCTCCTCAAAATTCCTTTAAGGACCAACGGACTGAGTCCCATTCCTTGAAACCCTCCAGACTTTTTATTCTTCTTGCCCTTCTTCCCAGAACTTTTCCCAGCTCCCGACAACGAACCAATATCGTTTTCATCATCTCCGCTTTCCTCACTTTTGGCATATCCGAAGCCATTGCCGCTAAAGATATCATTCTCTGGTCCAAAATCATCTTCTCTGGATTCAACTTCTTCTTTTATTTCCACATCCTCTTCTTTTTTGAATTTTGCGTGCGTGTTCCGGTCAAACTTTTGCTTCCCTTTCTTGAAGTTCCCTTGCTGTGACTTTGGTCTGAATTTATGATTTGTACCATTACTATTCCGTGCATTTTTGGAAGAGTTGAAATTACCTTTCTTCTTAAAATTAGTTGAAAGTTTTCGGAACCCATCGGGGCCGTTTTTAGTCTGTTTTCCAGGTTTTTTCCCACGACTTATCTTCCCAGTCTTCTTCATTTTGAGTAAATAAGATGCACTTCTAACTAATTAAACCAATGTAGAACACAAGATTCTCAAATTAATTAACTTAACTAATTAACTAATCAATAATATAGAAGAATAGAAGATATATTTATCGTGACTTTCACCTAAACAGACAGACGTGCATGGTGTTTTTTGTTGACAAGATTGCTTTGATGCACGTGCAGTTTGCTTGTCCCGGATCAAGTTCTCTTGCTCATGCGGGGCACTATGAGTTGGCGCGAGTGGACTGGCTTGTCTAGGTTTACTACTATTGTGTAAACATGTGCATTGTTTCTCGTTCTCTTCTGATATACTGGGTGCCTTGTCATGTCTTCCCTTATCAAAGCTAGTTAACTCATTGTATTCAGTCTAGTTAAGTTGTGATTGCTGTAAAGTCGTGTAGGAAAGGCATACAACACAAATGAATAAAAAATTTAACTCGGAACCCAACAATGAAAGTAATGAAGAAGCGTAGAATGCGTAGTACAAAACAGTCAAAGTGTCACTATATTTTCTAAACGCTCTTTGATGCAATGAATGGTCAAGATTAATTTATGCGTCGTATCGGATGTCCTATGTAATTAAATCAATATTACATTTAAATGACTTTCACTCTTACGCATAAAGTTTAATTGTGTGATCATCGCTAATTTTAAGCAAGCTTCTACCACAAAAATTATAAAGGCTCAATGGTTCTGACAAGTGCGCTTCACCTTCATTTAGTCTGTAACGTTGAATTATGCACAGAGGCTGTATTTCAGCGATTGGGTAATTTTTTATTTAATAATATAACAATCAATAAATAATGTTTCTTTGTATAATAACTTTTGAGTACGAATTTTGAATTTACTAACTTATTAGAATCTTGAAATGCACTTTACCCATTGCATATATTGTAACTGTAGGTTATCAAAGGCTTACTTTGGACGCCAGATAGCTGACTGTTCGAGAGGAGTTTTCAGTCCTGCCACCACCGATAAACGTCGAAATCGTTATTATAGTTCCCCAAATCTCACAATGCAACAAATTGATCTCCTCCACAGTTCCGCTTGTCTCCGCTCAGATGAGTCGTCTGATTCTCATGAGTCAATTACCACATTTTCTAAACTTCGCAAAGATGTTTATTCCGAGCTTAGTCATCATGAGGAAGTGAGTATTTTTGCGAAAATCTTAAAGTTATTAGTCTTAATCGGGGCCCGAAAAATTGACCGGCGGGCCGGCGACACCGCGCCGTCGGGATTGAAGACCCGAATTGGGATTGGGATTTTTCAAAAAGCAGGTTTTTTGCCGTCGGGATTTTAACGAAAAAAATGTTTTTCGGACCCCCGCACGACCATTAATGTTCAGAATTTTGAATTTTGTCGATGTTCAGACTTCAGACTAGTGTTTTCAGACTAAAACTCGTTGTTTTACTTTTGAACTTGTCAAATTGGTTATAGGTCGCTGGAGTCAAATGGAACAGGTTCCCGTATCTTACAAAATTATTACGCGGTCATAGAAGAGGAGAACTTACTGTATTAACTGGTGGTACTGGATGTGGAAAGACGACATTTATGAGCGAGTATTCCTTAGATTTATGCGTTCAAGGGGTAAGCTAAATTACGTTTATTCCTTCATACGTACGCTTCTTACATAATTGAAGTTTCAAATTTGAATTTGTTGATTCTAATCTCACCTATTCGTTACATTTCAGGTTAAAACTCTTTGGGGCAGCTTTGAAATTAGAAATGTACGCTTAGCGAAAACAATGTTGACGCAGTTTGCGGAGAAGAATTTAGAAAAACATATTGAAGAGTATGATGGATTTGCGGATAGATTTGAAAAGTTGCCTCTATATTTTATGACTTTTCATGGGCAGCAGAGTGTAAAAAATGTTCTTGATGTAAGACAAATGAATATGTCCGTCTGATTTGACTGAATTCACCCCATACTTTTGAATATTAATGTGCTAACAAATAGATGCTCTGCTCTTTTTTCAGGCCATGACTCATGCAGTGAATAAATTACAAATAGCTCACGTTGTAGTAGATAATCTTCAGTTCATGTTAGGAGTTCCTGATGGTAGCAAAGGAAATATGGATAGGTATTGGAGGCAGGACTTGATTGTACACTCATTACGAAAATTCGCAACAAATAACAATTGTCACGTTAGTCTCGTTATACATCCTAGAAAAGTAAGTCGCCGTACATCACCAAGTTTTGTAGTCAAACAGTATTCTAATTGCAGTGTTAAACCTGTCAATTTACTTACTTGTGCTTATATTTATAGGAAAGTAATGACGTGGACTTGACAAACAATTCAATCTTCGGAGGGGCTAAAGCATCCCAGGAAGCTGATAACATTTTAATTATTCAAGACAAAAGACTGACTACGCCAAGAGGTAAAAAGTACCTTCAAGTTACAAAAAACAGATTCAGTGGAGATTTAGGAATGTTTACACTTGAGTTTGATCGGGAAACGCTAAGTTTTTCGCCGAAGAAGAAAGTCCGCGTACCTAATGGAAGTGGGGTGGTTTTTACGTCGCCACCCGTGACAAATAAATCCACTATACAGATTGCAGCGCCAAGGAAAAAATTGAGCGAATCTTAAGTCCGCCATAAATTAGTTTTTAGTGCCATCAAGAAGTGAAAGTCATTACTAATTTATTGACCATGTTTAGTACCTTTTTTGACAAAATGCTTACCTATGTTATGCAATCTGCTGTGTTAAATAAAAAGTTCGTAGTTTTTGTATGCAGTTTCCATGTAAGCTACTATTATCATGTTTTCATTATCCTGCTGCACATTCAAGATTGAAGTACATCTAACGTAATGAATTAAAGGAATCCTCTTTGGTACAATACAGTTGTCATATTTAAAAATTACTAGAAAATGTTTGTGAATCAGACAGGAAGTATCGAATTTCCTCTTTTCGCTTTAGAAAGAAATGCCTGAAAAGCGAAAAGTTGATAGTGGTTTGGTCTTTGGTGCGTAACAAAGGCACAAACTTGCTCCGTTCTTGATTCATTCACAGTCTCATTTTCCATGCAACAAATAAAAGCATGTAAAATCTCTTCGTAAGAAAGAACATATCATCCAGTTTCATTTCTTCTCTCGCATTATTATGTATTGGCTTCACCAAAATTTAAAGAGGTGTAATGTTTCTAAATAAGCCTTCTCGTTTTCTGCCTTTGTTCATTTTGAAATGTTGATCAGTCTCGTATGTTGTTTTAAACATCTCTCAGAAAGTAAAATAATACGAGAGGCAAGTGGCATGAGGTCTTTCTTTTGGTACGATGGGGGATTAGGTTTTTTTAAATTGTCCAATAACCATAGATTTATATATTTACATATATGCCAATAACATAATAGGCATAAAGTTTTGCGATGGAAAATTGAAATTGCATCAGGAACCAAATTTCAGTAGCATCGAACATGCATCTGTTCTTTCAATTCATGGTCCCGTATTTTGTTAGACTGATGCGTATCTATTGAGATCGTTGGTTTACCTTATCTATTCCGAAAAACGAAGCGCGATCTAACCGATTCTTATCAGTGCCATTTACAAGATTACCCAAGTAAATGCTAAGACTGTATTTTTCATTAGTAAATGAAAGTTTTTATCAAAGTATCCCATCTCTCGTCGCACCTTGTCAAAAAGATTTTTCCCGAAATGTACAAAATATTTATTTAACCAAACCATGTATGCTTATGGTTAAACCAGACGGATCGATTTAGAAAACAGGTAACATGTCAAAGTTTCGTCTTTTGAAAGCTGAAACTTTTCGAGGTTGATTTAATTACTATTCATTCCATTTTATGCAAAAAAATTGGATTGCATTGCATTTTAACAACCTGCAATACATAGCTTTTCATACGGTGCGTGCGGTGGTAGCAAGTAGCATCGCTGCTATGCTCGAAGCGGTGGAAGCTCGAAGGCAGGTGGTGGTTGTAATGTACGCATGTATCGATTAGGGGCAACGTGAAACTTACTTATGAAAAATAGACAAATGATTGTGAAAAAATGATGAGAGTTTCAAGTTGGGATTATCAAGTTGTAGCCTATTTTATAGCATTTTCAAAGTATGATTTTACTTATTCAAGGGTTTGCAGAATTTATCATTGGTAACTTACAAATTCAAGACCCTCTATCGGTAACGGGAACCATCGTTGCAGTTGTGTGAAATGGATGCTGACTCCCAAAGCGTTACATGTGAAAATTGTAGAAGAGTCTCTAAGTAGTCTTCCTAACTTTCAGCTTAGATAGAAAGAAATATCCAAGAAGTCTGTTGGTGGCTCTGTTGCTAGAACTTCCAAGAACTTGTTGAGAGTGTCGTCAACAAAATTATTGCTTTACAACACTTCATCTATCAACTTCCGAAATCAGTATGTGCGGTTGACCCACCTTGTTTTTGGATGCTTTTTCTTAACGATGAAATTATGAGATCCATTACGAGAGATATCTTCATCAGTAGTAGCTCTTAGGTTTTATTCTACACGAAAAAGAAGTGCGGTTGGCTGCTAGCATTAAAAATCTCAAGGGAACCTTTCGGCCGTCGTAAATTATAAAGTTTATTTGTTTATGGAGGAGCACGTAGGCCACCTTTTCAGTTAGGGTCTTTGCTCCTTTCTTCCTGTTCCAGCCGTAGCAGTAAGCGTTGGAAATTTTCAAGACTGCACGACATTTCAATTCAGACCATATTGTTCGTGCGACACGACGCAGTAATATTTACAAGACTCATTTACTCAGAACAAAGATTGAAAAATCATTCGATATCTGGCTGATAGTGATAGCTTTATGGCCATGTCGTGGCGTGGGGTAAAGCTGTATATCAATGTCAGCCAATAATAAAGCTCGTATCATCGAACCTAATATGTTTATCCATCCATTAATTAAGATTCGCCTTTGTAGAAACTTTGAAAGTAAACTATTTAGTTCTGAGCAGTTTGAAGTTTAAGTTTTATTATTTTACAATCGAAGAAATTGGGTAAAAGCCTATGCAATTGCAATAAAAGTATCAGATGTGATCGATTGTGGGACGAATGCCTTGAATGCGATTCGGAAGAAAATGATGGTAGATTACTACATCCATCTACATC